>CABHPQ010137668.1:0-11843 GCA_902168405.1 Peromyscus aztecus | reverse complement strand
TGGTTTTTCGAGACAGGGTTTCTCTGTGTAGCTTTGCGCCTTTTCCTGGATCTCGCTCTGTAGACCAGGCTGGCCTCGAACTCACAAAGATCCGCCTGCCTCTGCCTCCCTAGTGCTGGGATTAAAGGCATGCGCCACCACCGCCCAGCTCAACTATGTTTCTAACTGGTAAAAGAAATCATGATGGAAAAGGCAACTGAGTCTGGTGAACATGGTAACTCCATGTCCTGGGAACTGGACAAGGCAACTATGTCATGAATTTGGGTAAACAAATAAAGCTCAGCTGATGATGAAGCAGAGAAGGGATGAGTTATACCACAATAAAAGGGCCAGAACATAGGTATAGGCAGAGCTTCAAACTGAGATAATTTCAAAAATTCACATTCTAGAAACAGATGAAATTTCTACTCCTTTCCTTTGCAATAAAGTAGTTTCTACCTCAACTCTTGAAAGAGGCATAATTCACTTACACAGATCCATTCATTGAGCAAGTACCTACTGCTGTGGGATGTTCTGTATGGCAAATGTGTTGCTAATAAAACACTGATTGGCCAGTGGCTAGGCAGGAAGTATAGGCGGGACTAACAGAGAATTAAAAGAACAGGAAGGCGGAGGGAGTCTCTGCCAGCCACCACCAGGACAAGCAGCATGTAAAGATGCTGGTAAGCCACGAGCCATGTGGCAAGGTATAGATTTATGGAAATGGTCTAATATAAGATATAAGAACAGTTAGCAAGAAACCTGCCACGGCCATACAGTCTGTAAGCAGTATAAGTCTCTGTGTTTACTTGGTTGGGTCTGAGCGGCTGTGGGACTGGCAGGTGTGAGAGATTTATCCTGACCATGGGCCAGGCAGGAAAACTTAAGCCACAACCTACTGAGCACATCTATGTTAGGCATTCTGCAAGTTGCTTACTTAAGCAGTGAACAAACTAGGCAAAAGTCTATCTTCAAAAGCTTCCAGTTAAGGGATGAAGGCTGAATGTAGCACAGACATCAACAACAAACTGGTCTTTTCGTATATTCCACAATGGGGTAATGCCAATGGAAAAGAATATTCAAAACAGGCAGAGCAATCAGAACGAAAGTGCAGGGCAGACTCTGCTTTATAAAATGCTTACAGCAGTTCTCAGAAGTGACGCAAGCTGGAGATGAAGGCAACACGTATGGTGTGATGTTGGGAACAAATGCAAGGCCATTCTCAATGTCTATCTTTTAATAGTAACTCTGGAGGGCTTTCTAAAAAGGTTGTCTTGGAAGTCTGATATTATACAACACAGAGGAAGTATTCCATTTGAAATATGACTGTTGAGGGCTGGAAATATAGCTCAGTGGTAGAATGTTTGAATACCATGTACAAGACCCCGGGTTCAAGCCACAAAACTACCACAGACACTCAGTAATATCAGGGCAATAAAACAAATCAAATATCAGTTAGTTCTTGAAATAAGCAAAAATTAAAAGACTTCTTGACTAATGGGTGGGCTACTTAATTTGATTTAAAGCAAGGAGCTAGAGAGAAGGTAAATTTATTCAGTAAAAAAGGGTAGACCGCTAAGTCTTAGCTTATTGGAGGAACATGTAGACCTCTACCACACATTAAGATGCTAAGGTTTTTTGTTTTTAAAAAGACTACAATTCATGCTATCCATTGATAAGAATTTAAGTGACAAAACTCACCTATCTAGTGCCTGTCGAGCCAACTGTTTCAACTTATTTTGCAGAGTCTTATCAGCAGTTTCATAAGACTTAAGAGAAAGAGATAGACATTCTAAAGCATAGTTCTTTAATTTACTTAATCCATATTTCTATGCAAAAATAAAATATACTTCTTGAAATTATGAGTAAATAAAGACAACATTTTATTTCTATCTTTAAAGGTTATCACTTAAAACCATGTTGATTATTTTGTCACTGGGCTGAACTTAAAAGCCATTTGTGTAGACAAGTGCTAACTAGACCATAAATGTATAAACATTTCCATGGAAGGCTGAGCAGGAGGAACCTAGGGAGACCAGCACTTATCTATGTTCTCCAGGGTTATAGAAATCAAGGTAGATAGTTTTTCTGACCACAACAGCCTGCCAAAAAGCTACCATATGAAAAACAATGGGAACATCCTCCACTACTTTCTCTCACTCCTCTTCCAAATGCACAGTGCTCTTAAGTACTACATGCCCTTTGATGTAAGCGTTTCAATCAAGGTCCATCTCGGAGTACTAAGAGCACTCAGCATATAGATTTTATATTGCAAGTTAATGAAGCTCTCCCAAACCACTACTTTATTTTTTACTATGTGAAATTGAAAAAGGTTATGCTAAATTCACAGATTCATGATAGTGAATCCTTCTTATAGTACTTTTTAGTTACCGAGATAAACTTGAACAATTTAAAAATAAGCAAATATAATTTTTTTAAAAACAACTGCTTAGTGATTCAGTAGCAGCAAAACTTTAATAAGGTATAAAACTCTATTATTAGTGTTCTACTCAACATTTTCAGTGATAATTAAATTAGTTTATTTATAATGATAGAATGTAGGGGTTTCTTCAAATTAAAATTTGTGAGCAAGGAAGCAATTTCTTAACATAATCCCATCACGTTTGACTCACAGCTATACCTACCGTTTTTAGACAGAGATCCACAGCTTCTGTATATAATTCTATGGCATCTTCCACATTTCCCTTTTCATCCTCATCAAAAGCTTGTGTAACAAGAAAATGGGCACGCTCTAAATCCAACTGATGTTTTGATTTCAAAGGATCAGCACTCTTTGACTGAACTAGTATAGAATGAAAAAATATGTAGAATGAATATTACTTAAATGCAGCCAGGAAACACCAACATTTTAATATATTTAAGACATTCTTTACCAAACTCTATATTCCTCATTTAAAATGCTTAACAAAACATACAACAAAAATCTTTTTTAAGAGGAATAATTTCTGCTTCTCTCTCTTCAATCTTAAGCCCCCTGCCCAAAGCCAATTATTCAGACATCAGAAACAGGATATTAGACATGCTTTATTAAAATTTTTCCCCTGATTTTTTTCTTTCTACTAGCACTTCCTTCATTAAAATAAAAAGCAAAATAAAGGAATCTTCCTCATATTCTTCTTCCTCCATAAAAACACAGTAAAAACTTGGAAAATGCTAAATATTAAGAAACACATAGGGCTGGGGGGATAGCTCAGGGGCAGAGTGAACTTGCTTCACAATATGCCCTGGGTTCTATGGCTAGTACCAGAAAAGGGTAAGAGGAAGAAGAGGAGAAAGAGGAAGAAGAAGGAAAAGAGGAGGAAGGAAAGGAAGAAGAGAAGGGATGAGATGGGGGAAAAGCAAGCAGTCATCATATTTTAAGGTAATTTTTTTAGTACAGACAATACTAGGCCCTGATGATAAAGTTCCTGCTTTTCTTATCCATCTAGGTTCAGAAGAAGCCATTAAGTTTTTATTGCTCTTTGAAATAAGAACTTCATTTTTTGTTTTGTTTGTTTTGTTCTGAAAGATTTACTTATGTGCATGGCTGTTTTGCCTACATGTAGGTCTGCATACCATGTGCATGCCTGGTGCCCTTGGAGGTCAGAAGAGGATATCAGATTCCTTGCAACTGGAGTTACAGACAGTTGTGAGTCACCATGTGGATGCTAGAAATCAAATCTGGGTCCTCTGCAAGAACAAGTATTCTTATCTCCTGAGCCATCTCTCCAGTCCACAGCAAATGTGTAGATGCTCAACATCATCAGCCCTCAAATAATGTACGTCAAAACTCAATGAGATGGTACTTTATATCCATTAGAATGGCTAAAAATAAAGTCAATAAAAAGTCAATTCTGGTGGCAGAGCTCTGACTTCCCAGCACTTAGAAGGTGGAGACAGGGATATCTTTGAAGCTTGACAGCAAGACCTGGCCTTAAAAAATAAATAAATAAATAAATAAATAAATAAATAAATAAATAAATAAATAAATAAATGAGTAAGTGTTGCAGAGCTGAGGATATTGCTCAGTGGCAGAGCACTTGCCTAGCATGTATACGGCCATTCATTCCCAGCACTCTCCACACACAGAGAAGAAAAGGAGGGTGAGAGAGAGAGTGTATATAACAGTAAGAACGTAGAGGAACTAAGAAACTGGAACCAGCTATGCTGCTGAGTGTACACAGTACATAATGTACAGTACACTATGTACAGAATGTACATAGTACCTGATGTACTCAGCATTATTCACAACAGACAAAAGGGAGAAAACCCAAATATTTACCACTTGATAAGTGGGTAAACAGACTGTGGTGCGTTAATACAATGGACTACTATCTAGCAATGAAGAGGGGTGAAGTACTGATACATACTACTGTTGTGGAATAATCTTTTTGTACACTGTGAAGAAGTGTCATTCTGACTGGTTTAATCAAAAGCTGAACGGCCAATGGCTAGACAGGATTTCCAGGCACAGAGGACACTGAGAAGAAGAAGGGCCTAGATGCAAGGAGACACAAAGGAAACAGCATAGCAGGATGGACAATATGCAGATGATGTAAACAAGCCTCGGGGCAGCACAGAGATTAATAGAAATGGGTTAATTTAAGTTATAGGAGCTAGGTAAAAACAAGCCTAGGCTATCAGCCGAGCTTTCATAATTAATAATAAGTCTCCTTGCTGTGATCTGGGTGCTGACTGGTGGGATAGAGAAAGACAGGCTACATTCTATAGCATGAATAAACCTTACAAACATTAAGCTCAGTGAAAGAAGCCAAATGACAGAATAAGACAGTTCTATATTAGGTGATTCATTTCTATTAAATACCCACAATGAGAAACCTAAAGCAGAAAGTTAGTCTAGTAATCTTAATCTCTACATTTCATTTGTTAATTTCAAATTGACATTTTTCTCCACTCAGAAGTCAACTGATCCCGTCAAGATTTTCTTGACTATAAACAAGCTATTTTGAAATTTGAGGTTCTATTTTCTTTCTTTAAAAAAAAAAAATTTGTTTTTGAGAGAGGGTCACATATAGCCCAGGCTGGCCTCAAATTTACTACACAGTCAAGAATGACCTTAAACTTGATTATCTACCTCCAGCATGCTAGGATTACAGGTCTGTGACACCACATGTACTTTATATGTTATGAAGAATCAAATCTAGGCCATCATGCCTTTAGGCAGGCACTATACCAACTAAGCTACATCTCAACCTTTATTTTTATTTATCTATCTATTTATTTATATTTTGAGACAGAGCCTCATTATGTAGCCCAAGCCAGTCTTTTTTTTTTGGGGGGGGGGAGTTTCGAGACAGGGTTTCTCTGTGTAGCTTTGCGCCTTTCCTGGAACTCACTTGGTAGCCCAGGCTGGCCTTGAACTCACAAAGATCCACCTGGCTCTGCCTCCCGAGTGCTGGGATTAAAGGCGTGCGCCACCACCGCCCGGCCCCAAGCCAGTCTTAAACTCAGACTCCTCCTGCCTCAATCTCCTAAGTATCTGGATTATAAGCATGCCTCATCATACCTGGCTAAAATTGAAGTTCCAAACAAGATTTTTATTAGTAAAAGTCCTATTTTGCTTAAAGTAATAAAAACAGAAACCACTGACTTCTCACAGATTACATATGCTACATTTACTGAACAAAATAAGGAAAATGTCAGTCAAACAATTAAAAGATACTGTCTGTACTAAACCCTTTTCCAATTTCATCTCATTGGCATATTCTTTAAGAGATCAGTGTTATTCTTCTGTAGGAGATAATCATATTCATAGTATCAATTTTAGAATTTACTTCCCAGGATCAAATGCAATTTGTTTTTGTTCTGTATTGTTGCTATATTTCTCAGGCTGGTCTCAAATTCATAGACTCAAGTGACCTTTCTGCTTTAGCCTCCTGAATACTGGGATGCAGGCTCATACCACCATACCAGTTTAAAAGCAATTTTTAAAGTTCTGTTGTATTTAATACAAAGTAGGGAAATATTTCCTAATTCTCTAAAAATTTTGTATTTTTTCACAGTTGTTGGAAGAACTTGAAGGATTTAGAGACCACAGACTGGAATGAATATAATAACCCATGGAATAAGTGTGACTGTGTACATAAGACAGGGGAAGATGGAAATTCCCTCAGTTACTAGTTCCTATTCCTAAGCTAGTATCAACACACATTCTTTTCCTTCTAGAGAAGTCTACACTGACATTTAGCCTAACATTTTTCAGAATGAGATTTCTACAACATTGCAATGTTTCTATTTTTAGGTTTCCATATTGGACTTAGGGCTTCCTGGGGGCTCCTCTACCACCCATCCACTTACTATATAGCCCAAACATTGATTCAGTAGATGATTGTTGAAATAAACAAAAATATCTATAGGGAGGACAGGGAAATCATGGAAACAGTTCAGAGAATTACTTTATGAACTTCAAAAATAATATTCTTGAAAAATAGTATATGAAATAATGTGAATTATCTATTAAAACAAGGTAATTACATTTAAGAGCTTCATTTACTTGGCTGGAAAAATGAAATTCTTTTTAATCATGCAGGGTCCTGTGCCCCTCCACACCCCATGTTAAGAAGAAAACCCAGAACCTCAAGTATGCTAAATAGGTCCTCCAACTGAGCTACTCCCAGAGCTCCCAACAAGATACTCTGAATGCAGCAATTAGTGTAACTTTCTATCAAGCAAAGTCCAATACACAGACAATTCCTACAACTCATGCAACTTCTGGACACTATTTTAAAGTAGCCTACCAAGTTTTAAGACTATTGCAACAAGGAATCAACAGCAAAGCACATAGACTTTATCCTAATGATGTGCTTATAACTGTTTATTCCACTCAGAGTAAGTGGTAGACAGTAACAGAATCCTTCTAGAGTAAAAATCCTCTGGGAAGTATCCCACAACAGAAGAAGGAAAAAAAGAAAAAGAAAAGAAAGATTTAAAAATCATCCTAAAATAAATATATTTCTTTTTCTTTCTTTTTTGGTTTCTTTCTTTTTGTGTAGCCTTGGCCGTCCTGCATCTCGCTCTGTAGACCAGGCTAGTCTCGAACTCACAGAGATCTACCTGCCTCTGCCTCCAAGTGCTAGGATTAAAGGCATGTGCCGCCACCACCTGGAGAGATGAATATATTTCTAGGCCAAATGTCAGCATTGACACAAACCCTTTTTCTCTGACAAAACTGATCACTAAGCTTATATATACTTTTCTGTGGCACCAGCTATGCTGTTTATAATTAATACAAGCTGTCCAGGTCTCTGCTTACATGTTGTCTTTCCAAGGTGTAGCATTTAAAAAAAGAGTTCACCCAAGGTCTGTAGGAACACTGAATGAAAAGTCTGATCTACTGCCTACTGCTGAAATCCTTAAACAGTAAAGACAATCAGTCCTTAACTTTAGTGTCAGAACTGACACTTTAAAAACAGGCTCTGACATGGTCCTCATCGCAACTCTGTCAATGATAAATTCAATGTAGAGAATTTACTATCTCTACAGCTAGAGAAAACTAGGAAAGTGTACTCTAACATTCTTCTTATAGATCTATTCATTTCTTTCCCTATCATGATTTCTTAAATCTCTTTAAGAGATTCTTCTCAGCAGAAAGAGGGAGTATCAAGATCCAAGATGAAGCTGGGAAGTGAAAAGTGGGAAGCCTTTAATCTCAGCACTCAGTGAGTTCCAGACTGGCCTGGTCTATAGGGTGAGTTTCGGGACAGCTGGGGGGTACACAGAGAAACCCTGTCTCAATACCCCGCAGCCCCAAAAAAGACCCAAGATGAAGAGGAAAGAGAAACACAGGAGTAAATGTGGTCCAAGACGAGGGAAGGGCAAGTGGCGTCTTTGACTAACCTGCAGAATGAAGGGCTTGGACTCTTTCCAGATATTCACTGATCTTTTCTTGGATCCGTTCTAGGCTGGATCCTGCCATCTCAGCATAAATTAAGGCTTGTGCAGCTTCCTTAAAATATAATAATAATATAATTCAAAGACTCCAAAACACCTTCACAATATGAATTTTAATTACTACTTTCTAATTTTCTATTCATTTCATAACAAAACAAAAACATCTTCAAGTTTTTTTCATATAGCAAATAAGTTATAAAATCTTCTAGTACCATTCTTTCCATTTTCAATATCCTTAATTTTTATATTCTGTTGAAAATTTAAGAACCCAGTTATTAAACATTTCTTCAGAACAGCTGTGACTTACATGTTTTCTGTTTTCCTTATGTGTAAATTACAGACTTTGAAAAGGCACGCTGAGTCTTAAGCATTAAAACAGGGGCTGGGGCTTAGCTAAGCACAGCAGTTGCCTAGCATGTGTAAAGCCTTGGGTTCAATATCCAGGACCATCAAAACCAAAACCAAATCAATAAAACCATCACCAAAACATCAATTAAAAAAATCACAAGAAATTGTAAAGGTTAGAAGTCTCACAGTAGAATATAATAAAGTAGATTTCAGTTTTATGAAACAAACAACTAAGAAAGCCTAATTTGCCTTCCCGCTTTCCATAACTTCCATAACCAGCTGTGCTATGGCTAGTGAGGAAGAGCTTGCATTCCCCCATCACTGTTCTAAGGTTGACAATGCTACCACCTAGAAAGAGCAGACAGAGTCCTGCAAGGGACAGCCCCTCTCAGCAGGAACTAAACATGTGCTACAACTCATGGGCCTCATGCTGTTTCCAAAGCAGTTACCACTGGGCTTCATTTTGCAAGCTAGGTTTTAAACAGAAGTTGTTTAACTGAATCCTACAAAATCAGTAAATGCAGTTTATACCTCATGGGAAATTCAACCACAAAAGCCAGGTGGGTTAGAAAATATGACTTCTTCAAGGTCCATAAAGCAGGTATTTTTTCAAGGGAGAAAAAATAATTTCCATACAAACATTAAACATATACCATAATTATTAAAATACATTATACCTCAATAAGCTGAACTTCTTGTACATAAATTAAACATTAATTCTGAGTATAGTTTACTCCTCACATGTAAGTACTGATTTTCAAATAATCACCTTGCATTTTTAAAAAAGTCAAATAACAAATTTATAAACTCAAGTTCCAGTTGCTTTTGGGATACTATCTTACAAGGACACCAACATACAGTATGGCTTGTTAAGTAAGAGAATGGCTCAGTTGCCTTTAGCCTACTGGCTATGGGTGAGATAGGACCTCTGTTGGTCTTTTCTGTATCGAACACACAGATTGCAAGCCCAGTGCCACTTTGAGATCTTTGGCAGCAGTTAACTCTGCAGCTCACACACGATTGAGTCTGTATGATAATGAGTATTCAGAGACGGGTAATGCCTGGGGGGCACTCACCAACCTAAGAGAGAGCACCTGTGTGGCCTGGGCAGGCGTCTCCATGACGGGTAAGGTGACCTGCTGACGTCCCACACAACCCAAGTCAGAAGCTCATTTTTTAATAAAAGGGGGACCTGTAGAGCCCTGGCCCCCGTTTTGGGTAACTGTTGCCTTGCTTGCGGACCTTGACCTTGATATTCTCCCTACACTAATTCCCTGCCAGGTTCCACCCTCCTGAATGCTTAAGGGAAGTTTCTTGTCTGGTATCCTGAATAAAGGGCATTAACAGATTAGAAGCAAGATTGTAAAACATCAGTAGCGAACTTCTGCCCTCCGGGGTCCTCCCATTGTGCTGTAAGCCTGTATTTAAGACCTCCTCCCCCCTTCAATAAATGACATTTGGCATTTAAAATTTTAAATATATATATATATTATATATATAATTCAATGAATACTGCGAATGTAATCTATGAATACCACAAATGTGATTAATATCATGAGTGTAATTAATGAATATCATGAGTATAATTTAAAAAATAAATAAATAAAGTCAAAAAAAAGTCAAATAACTATCAATTTTATTTTACTCATTTCATTTATATTCAAAAATATAATCAGGGGCAAAGTACAACCTCCCCCCCCCTTTCTTTCTCTCTCTCTCCCTTCCCCACTCCCTCCAAACAGGGTCTCATATGTCCAGAGCTGGCTGGTCCTCCTGACTCCTGGTTTTATGCAGCACTGGAGATCCATAGCCCTAATTATTGTTTTATTTTTTAAACTTCCTTAAGGATGACTTTTAATTCTTAAATGACAACTTCTAAAATAAAAAAGCTGAATAGTTTCTTTTGTTTTAGATAAAGTTATTTTTATATGGTACGTTTTGGTTTTGGTTTTTGAGACAAAGTCTTACAATGTAGCCCAAGCTGGCCTGAACTCCTTGATCCTATTACCTCTTCGTACTGAGTGCTGCTGGGATTACAAGCAAGAAAGAGGGTACTGTTAGGCTATACGGCACTGTGTTACTGGATTAGTAGTTTTGAAGCCATTTCACAAAACTAAAACAGAATTTTCTTTTAAGGAACTATCACCTGGTAGTCAGGCATGGTGGCGCATTCCTGAAATGTCAACTTTGGCAAGGCTAAGGCAAAGGGACATCAAATTTGAAATCAGCCTCCACTATACAGCAAGATCACAGAGAGAGAGGGGACACGGACAGATAGACAGACACACACACACACAAGGGTGGAGTGGGGTGTAAAATCTAAAATTAGAAAAATTTAAAATGAATGCTCCTAAAACACAGCAAGTCTCTAAAATGTAAGGTAGATTTTAAAATAAAAGCAATAAAATGAGAGCAGAAAGCAAACCATCTTTTATTGATAGCACATATGCTGGGGGGTGGGTGGGGTGTTTTTACTACTTCTGTATAATCACGGATGTCCACATCATGAAGATATAACAAGAGAGGTGCGTTGCAAACCCTCAGGATTGGAGAGCACAGGATAAACTGTGGGAGCGCATAACCTTTTGATTTAGCAATTGTGCTCCCAGCCATTCATCCAAAATAAGTACCACAAATGTTCAAAAAATTAGCTCTAATGATATTAGGCGCACCACTACATTGCTGGACCACAAACTACCGAATAGGCTGCAAATGTGGCACATGCAAGCCACCAAATATTATCTAGGCACAATGCAGAAGTGATGTGTTACAACAGTATAAACGATATGATTCAAGTTTTGGTGTGAAAACCCCGTACACACACATACGTTTAGAAAAACAACCATGAGTACATACATCAAATGCTAAAGAGATGAATTTCTTTCCTACTTTACTTTTTCTTTTCGACATCGAACATGCACTATTGGCACGTTATGACATATCACCCACGGCTGGCCACACATCAGGGCCGCGGGACAGCGAACAGGCAGGCCATTCACTCCCCATCCCACCTCGCGCCACCACAGGTAGCACAGCAGCGGGCGTCTGCCAGGTAGACTGCGGCCTGAGGACAGGACCCCGCCCCTCCGTCTCGGGCTCCGCCAGCGCTGGCTCCAGTGACTCGGCCCGAGCCGGTGCCTGGCCCTACCTTGTAGTAAAACACGGCCTCAGAGTAGCGGCCTTCATGGTCGCGCTGCACCGCCAGCCGCGCGAACTGCACGGCGTCCCGCTCCAGCGCCGTCGCGTCCATGGCGCCCAGGCCCCGAGCCGGGGGAGGCAGACAGGGCCTGACGCCGGCCCGCGCCGCCTGGAGACGCTGCGGCGAGAACCCAGGACCCTGCGGGCAGAGCGGCAAAGTTTACTTTCGAGGGCAGGGCGGAAGAAGGGAGGACGGAGCCGCTACTACCTCAGACCCGCCAGGACGGCTCCTAGAGCTGAGCAGACTCTGCTCGGAGCCCTCCGGGCAGCCCCTCCTCGCGTCCTCGCTCCGCCCACTGGCGGCATTGCGCAGGCGCAGTCGACCCTAGAGACTCCTACAGGAGAGGGCGGGGCTCAATTCGACCGCAGGTGGGCGGGGCCCGAACAATGTCCAGTGGGGATTGGGC
>CABHPQ010137667.1:0-45856 GCA_902168405.1 Peromyscus aztecus | reverse complement strand
AGAGAGAGAGAGAGAGAGAGAGAGAGAGAGAGAGAGAGAGAGAGAGAGAGAGAGGAGACCAACCAACCGCAATGCTATGACTAGGCTTCTGTTTTGTGTTGGGCTTCATTCCTAGCTATTCTGCATGCAGCCTGTGGGCCTCAGGTAGGACACACCTGCTGGGATGCTGTAAATTATACTAACCATGAAAACTTTGGGTAAAACACAGCCAGAAAGTTTCATGTTTGGCAGACACTTATACAGAGGCAAAGACAGACAGATAAACTTGCTGAGAAAACAGGAAAATGCAGTGAGAATAGAAGCAAGTTATTACCTAAAGCGTTTGGCCAATCACACAAGCAAAGACATCTGTATTCAGTTTAGGAGATCGACACTTTGATTATTGGCCGCAAAAAAAGGTTTTACTTTAAAATAAGCTGTAAGTAGTTTTGTTAAAGACAACATAAGTTCTTTGGGGAGTACAGTAAAGACAAAATCAGGGTGTATATATGTGTATAAGACTCTGTGTGTCATCTGAAACTGTGTAAAGAACAAAGGCACGTTGCAATGTTAAAGCTTGGACAGGAGACTGTACTCCGGTCCTGATGCTCATTCATTCTGGTGAATAGCTTTGAAACTGGATCTCTGAAGTTTCACGGTTAAAATGAGTTATGTGTATCCCCCAATTTTAGCCAGATTCTTAGGTGATTTTATGGTCTCAGGTCTTGAGGGGGTAGAAAGCCAGACAGGCATTCTGGAGCTTGAAAGCTATTAGGAAAAGACACTTCTTGAGGTCAACTTTGGCTTACAACTCCTGTTCCCCTGTAACACTAGAAAAGGAAGCCCCTCTTTAGGATTTAAATTACCTTATGTATCTGGGTTTGGTAGGGCCCAATAAGACAAAACTACTTCAGTCTGGTCAACAGAATTCAAATTCTACCTCTGGCCCAGGGGAGACCTGACATTCTTGGCTACTCAAAGTGTTCCATACTGTTGTCTCCTCCTTTTAAAGAGATAATCTAGTTGGGGTTGTTAACCACATGACCAGGAGCCCACCCCTAGGATAACTGGTTCATCTGAAGACATGCTAAGTGGGGGGTGGGGTGGGGACTAATTATCCTCTGAATGAGATAATACATTTACCCTTCCCGAAGTCTTCTCTTGGTGCAGACATTTGGAGTGCTTCCATGAGGGTGAACTGTGGAGCCTGTCCAGTTTTCTGAGACCTAACTTGGCAAAGTATAACTTCTTTCTTTCTCTTTTCTCTCTCTTTTTTTTTTCTTTCAGATACTGCCCCAAATCCTAAGCACGCTTTCCCTGGCACTCTGGGTTTTCTCACTCTTCCTCTGAGGCCTCTTCTCCTGTCATGTGGTGGTATACCGACTCAGAAGCCGTGACTTTCGCTCTTCTTTCCCTCCATCTTCCTTCTCCCGGCATTCGCGGAGATTTACAGCTTCCCTATCCTGTTGCTTTCTCTAAAACTCTAACAGTTGTCACGGAGCCTCCTTCCGAGTAAGTCCACTTCTAGACTCTTCCATTCAGGAGACTAAAAGCTTCAATTTCCTCAGTAACAACATGAAAAAGTTTAGGCTTTGCTGTCCCTGTATGATCATCCAGCCACAAATTCTTGCTTTTTATCTTTTTCCCTAAACAGCTTTTTTTTTTTTGATTTTTAAAAAAAGAAAAAAAGAAAAAAAAAAAAGAAGAGGAAAAGAAAACATTCTTCACTAAGCCTTTTACAAATGGGAACCAATTTTAGCTCAGGGATCAACAAATAGGATTTGTTCCCAGGGGACAGTTTACTGATGAATTTTTCCTTTTCACTAAGGATTAGCAGATGCCCCCAGGCAAATGTTGACTTCTGCGCACACTAACCTGTCTGAAGTCTTTCTCTCTATTTTTAGTTTCTGGGTATTTCTTTCACTTTCTTGCTTGACTGGAAAAGGACATATACTCACAGAGGCCGCACCGTGAGGTAATGACATGCACATGGAGAGCTGAGAGCTAACCGAGAGCACATGGTAACTACGAGCCGTGTATATTCAGATATGTTCTGAAAAAATGAAAGTTTAGTTTTCAGGAAAGAAAAACATTAGCAAGCCATGTTGATAATTTCTAAAACTTTATTATGGAACTGAAAAACTCAATTAAAATCATATCACCATCCTGAAAACCCACAAATTGCATCATTTCTCATTTCATTTGATTTATGATTCTAAGGTGACCAGTATATTTGTATTTTCCAAAGCAATGATCATTTTCCCAATAAGAGAATAATACAATTTTACTATATTACTTAGATCATTTTGCTCTATAAAACATTGTACTCCAAGTACAAAAATAAGTGCTATATGCACATTCTTTAATACTGTTTTTTTTTTTAGTTATCTTTCTTTTGGTACTCTAGATAAATCCATATAAATAACAAGAAAATGAAAAGAAGCAAGAGATTGTTAACACCTGGAAACTGGAAGTACAGTTTGCTTAAAGCTTCCTTCTCATTAAAAGATAAGAGATAATAATATCTGACTATATTTCAGTCATAAACATTAGTTTAAAAAAAAAGAGATTTCTGCAAGAGAATGGCACTAAAAATACCAGTGATTAAATATTTAGCCCAAGTTGATGATGACCGATTTAAATAGACATGTTTGCAGTTTGAGCTCCCAAGTATGTCCTAGGAATTACAGTGGAAAACAAATTTCAAAATTGTGTCTTGGCAAAAGGTACGAAGACCGCACTGCAAATCATTTACTGCCCAAACATGGAGATATGGCTTGTTAAATAAAGTTTTGAATTTTATAAACACAAGTAGACTTAGAAAACAGAAATGCTTAAGGACCCAAATGTTTTCAAGTAAATAAGCCTGGTGCCGACAGATCAGCACCTTAGATCACTGTGCACGTTCCTTACAGTCAGAGTTAAAAGTTTTCCAGAAACTAAACCTTTGTTTTCCACCTTTGTGTAGTTTTTGGTATTTTTCTGGGGAGAAATACTTGAAAACTCATTTGACTTAAAAAAAAAAAAAATCATCGCTCATGTTGGGTGGGAGTGCCAGAAACATAAAGGTTCAGGGTAGAATTGGTTTCTTTTGGGGATTCTGATCAAGCGGTACAGCTACCAGCGGACCCAGTCATGTTCAGTTTGGAAAGTGTACAGCGTACCTGGCCTGGATTCTGTGCCCACTGCAGAGAGCAGGAGAAACACGCGTGTTTGCATTCCTTGTTTCTGGAGGAAGGGTGGGTGCATAGTAACAAAGACACATCCGGTCGTGAATGAACAGTTGGGCCAGTCAGTACGGTCTATAAAATTCTCACCATTAGTAAAAGCGATAAACGGAGGGCGAGAATTTCATGAAACGGAACATAGCCAGTAGACGCATTTTCCATTAAAAAGTGATGAAAGCCTTGTATAGGAGAAGGTGGGAGAGTTTGGGTGAGGAAGCTGGAGAGATACAGGAAGAGTGAAGTTAAATGCAAAGGAAATTGTGTTTGGGAACATTCCGGAAACAGAAGGGAAAAGGCAAAATGGAAACATTTACACGAGACATTCTTTCTAGTTTGAGGTGTAACTAGCTTAATGGAAGGAAAGTGAACCAGCAAAAGCTCTGAGACTCTTCTGGTGCTCTGGGAATCTTGGGAGGGTAAGCAAACATTCCCAAGAGCCATCTTTTATCTTGTCCACGGCCAGTCTGGCCTAGATGGTCCTGGTTCCGCCAAAGGAAGGTGGGACTCAGTTCCACAGCCCAGGGAGAGTGAGAGGAAAATGGGGCTCAGATAAGCTGGTGAGAGGGGCCCCGAGAGGGAGGGTGGCTCTCAGAGGACTTGGCAGACAGGTGATACATTCCTTCAGTTCACTGTGGTCCTGCACCAATCAGCAGTTGAGCCAGTTAATTCCAGCTGAACCTGAACTCAGAAGAACAGGAAGTTGAACCTGAACTCAGAAGAACAGGAAGTCGTAGTCCAAAGACTACAAAACCAAACCAACAGAGCAACCACGAAGTGTAAGTGGGGGAGGGTGTTGCCCTAGGGAGATATCTGAGATTAAGAGGGAGGCACTGTTGGACTGGAGAGATGGCTCAGTGGCTAAGAGCACTGACTGATTCTTGAGAAAACCAAGGTTCAATTCCCAGCACCCACATGGCAACTCATAACTGTCTGTAACTCCAAGATCTGACTCCCTCACACAGACATACAAGCTGGCAAACCACCAATGCACATAAAATAAAAGTGAATTTTTTAAATCAGTCTCCAAAACGATTGACATTTTCCTGGATTTGATTGGAATCCGGCCTGATTTTAGATTCTAGAATTCCATGAAGGAGTTGACAATATTTTCTGTACCTTTGTGTTTGTTTGCCCTTCAGTTCTACAGACTTTCACAAGGGCCACTTCTTCTTCTTCTTCTCCTTCTTTTTTTAAATGGGAATTCTAGTGCTATGTCTCCTAAATCAATAATAAAACGAGAGTAGTGATTGTATTCAGTACTGGGTTTTGACTTTCTGTTTTGAACATACATAATCTGTATCAAAGCATCACATCCTTATAACCTCCATTTCTGGCTATAGAACTTCCCCTCTACCCCGCATCACTATCAGATTTTCTGACTACTCAGGAACATTTTGGCAAGTAACACTTTTACTGAACTCTGAAGGGTTGGTCCCTAAGCAACCACGATGGGTGTCTTTCCTGGAACAGTTTCACTATAAAAGGATTCAGCCATGGTAAGGGCTTCTACACACACTGAAAGAAGATCAGAAGAAGGGAAGGACGATGATTCTTGGTGGATTTAATATGAATTGGGTAGAGAATTCAAAGCTAACCTGAAGTTAATATAACTGTTTGGAGCTGGTTGTGGCATTGTGTATCAGGGGTGCCAGAGAAAGGAGGACCACAAGTTTGAGGCCAGCCTGGACTACAGAGTGAGAAAAACAAAACAAGTTCAGTTTTATCTTTGAAAGGACTTTTTGGCCAATTTCTGATTATGACAATATGATAGTATGACTGATTTACTTTACCAGTGTTTGAGTTCAGCAAAATGAGTCTGAGATGAAAGCAAATAGTGTGGACAAGTCAGGATTTCCAGACAAGAAAACGTCATTTTTCACTCCAGTACTCAGTGCTGGCATGGTTTCTGTGATCCAGGCGGCCTTGGGCAGGGTAGGAATTTTGAAGGAAAACAGTGGCTTAAGGTGTTGAATAAAATACAGGGCTTAGATTTGTTTCAAGCATATTTGAAACACATCGTATTGATTTCTAGGAAGTCCCCAGAGGTTGCAGGAACAGGAAGATGCTCATCTCTGACAGATTGAGGGGAGAGACTTTTCACACCAAAAAATGATAATGGAACTTTCAACATTTCAGACAGTTTTCACGAGCTCAGGTCTGGGATTATTATCCTACACTGTAGACGATGGTGAATACCTCTTATGAAGCCTCCTGCTTTTTTATGGTCTCTTTTGATTTTGTGAGTGATGAAGCAGCTGTGAGCCAGTAACTGAGACAGGGGGTTCACTGTCTGTGCCTTGCTATTGACTGCCTAGCTCTGTCTGGCCCCAGCTCCTGGTATGAAGAGAGCTTACACCAATTTGGGAAAGCTTACACTTTCCCAAAACACTCAGGATCCTTGGAAGAACAACTTTTGCTGTCAGTGGCTCTTCAGATTTCTTTTAAGCTAAGGGCTCCTTAACATTTGATTTTGTTGAAGAATACTATTCACATTTCATGAGTAATACAATGAGTAGGTCACACAGTCTCAGGAAAGGCCTTCTTGCCTTGGGGAAGGAATGACTTATGATCACGAGGGATCTGGTTAGAGGTTTGTATCTTCTACTGAGCATTCTGTGAGTCTTATTCTTAGAAGAAAAGGATCTTCAGAAGGCTCCATATGCATCTCCTCGGGTAGTCACTGCAAAAGTAGGGTAGACCTCATAGGTTGTATATGCTGCTAAGTCTTGTCCAAGCGTCACTGCTTGCTTGAGCTGGGCTGCAGACACAGGGGCAGTGGCACTGGGGACAGCATATCCTGGAGGAGGAGGAGGCAGAGAATATTTCATGAAAAGAATTCAGATTTCCTCCCTATTTGGTACATTGTTTTAGCAATATGAAGAATTAGTATGTTGCTTAAAACAAATGATATGTATGATGAAAGTGTGCTCTGAAAAGACACAGTATATGGACCCAGTTGTGTAGAATAGCATTGGTGGTATTTGGTTTTTTTTGTTTTTTTGTTTTTTGGTTTGGTTTTTCTTTTTTAGGTTTTTGACCTTAAAGGGTCTTTTTTTGTAGCCCTTGCTAGCTATCCTGGAACTCACATGTTGACCAGTCTGGGTCTGGAACACATAGAGATCCTCCCGCCTCTGCCTCTTGAGTGCTGGGATTAAAGGCAAACACCACCCAGCTGGAATAAAATTGGAAGATTGAAGATGACATTCTCCAGAGGGAATCAACTTCCCTGTGTCAGGCTTACTTCACATCAGCAAACAGAGATGTCGGAGAGAGGGTCCAAAAAACAGAAAGGTACTGTATGTTGCTGGCTAGCACTACAGAACTTGCCCAGGGATGTATATACAGGAATGTATACATGAGGCAAGCTGTTGAGGTGTTAGCAGAACATAGAAATGGTGGGGTCTATGGGTCTGGTTCTGCTGAACACTACACTGGCCTAAAAACTTAAAATATTAAAAATGTCAGGGCACGGTGGTTCATGCCTTTAATCCCAACATGTCAGGGAAGTAGGGACAACGGCAGGAGAATCTCTGTGAGTTTGAGGTCAGCCTGGTCTACATAGGGACTTCCAGACAGCCAGGGCTACAGAGAGAGACCCTGTTTCAAATAAATAAACCAATAAATAAACTGCTTTCACACAAGATGAATAACTAGAGACAGAGTATTCTAGTAGAGGAGATGCTGTACTGTTTTTAGAGTGGCTTAATTATCACCTTAAAAACAAGTAATTTTTTAAAAAGATTTTTTTTTGTCAAAAACTGCGATCTGGTTTATTTTTATCTATTACAAATGCAAAAAAAAGATCCCTCATCACATGAACCCTGAGAATTACACTTTTGGTTTTCTGTAGAAAAGTAACACAAATTACACTATAAAAAGTCTTTGAAATTGGCACAAAACGTTGTTGTTATGATATAACACCAGATTTAAAAGTTCAGTAACTAATGGAGATAGCCTTATATGGATACATGGAGAACTGTAAAAGCTACCTCGTTTGACCAATGAAAAAGATACCTTTTCTTTCTGGTCTTTGGATAAAAGCTAAGCATGCTTTCCCTGGCACTCTGGACTTTCTCACTCTTTTTCTGAAGTCCCACACACTTCCTTTGCTGTGTGGCTATTTGTGGCCCGCCACTGCAAACAGCATGGCTTACTTTCCTTCATCCCCATTTCCTTCCTGGAAGCTGCTGAGATTTACAACTTGCTTACCTGTTGTCTGTCCATCCATCCATCCATCCATCCATCCATCCATCCATCCATCCATCTATCATCTATCTATCTATCTATCTATCTATCTATCTATCTATCTATCTATCTATCTATCTATCTTTCTAAACCTCTAATGTAACTGTCCTCAAGCTTTCTTTTGAACCCATTTCTAAATTCTTATATTAAACAGACTAAGAACCTTAAAGGGAACCTCAATTTCTCTGGTAACACCAGGTTCAATGAAAGACTGTCTCAAGAGGTGAGACAGAGGGGTTGGAGAGATGGCTCCATGGTTGAATGCATACCGCATGCACAGCGGGTCAGACTTTGATTTTACAGCACTCGTGTTGGGTGCCCAAGTGCCTGCAACTCCAGCTTCAGTGGCTCTAACACTCTGGCCTCTTCAGGAACCTGAACTCATGGAAACACACACACACACACACACACACACACACACACACACACACACACACACGTAAAAGTAAATCTTTATTTTTAAAAAAAAGATGAGGTGGAATGTGATAGAGGAAAGCAGCTGACCCTGACCTCTGGCCTCCATACACAATTGCAAGCAAAAAAACCATATATATATACACACGTATATATATATATACATATATGTATATATATACTACACATACACGCACACATTTGCATGCATACACAGGCATACAGACACAAACAAAACACAAAAAATAGAAACAAACTCCAAACAACTACTAAAGGTTAGCTGATAGTGGCCAACTTGCTTAGTGTTCGAAGTACTAGGATTCTATATCTGTAATATAAAGGGATTATGTTCTCACACAACTGCAAAGTGCCATGGAGGGTGACGGGGGGGGGGGGGGAGGACATAAAGCTTTCTGAGCACTTCATTGAGTACCCAGCTCATAGCAAGAGCTCAGTTAAATACCAGTTAATAATAGTACCAAAGTCTCTTAATAAGAGGGGGAAAAAAAAAGACTCCGAACTGACTGGGACTCAGGGGTGTTGGCTCATTCAAGGTCACACAGCTGCTTAAAGCAGAGGCAGGTGGGAACCAGCTTAGGTGCTCTGGCTCCGTTTCCCTATCTCTTTTCTGTCGACACAGGGTGCACGTCAGAATTAGTGTAGGTGAGGTTCCTACCAAGGAGGGATCCCCACTCATTCCGCAGCCTGCAGTGTCTGCCACACCTGAGGCCCCTGCTCTGTACCTGGGAACACAGTGGCGGGTGTGACTGTGCCCACTGCAGACCCAGTGTCACCTCCTTCTGTGGGGATGCCGAGGGTCTGTAGAGTGTGTTCTGCAGCGTACGTCTTCGCTTCATCCACATAGGCGCTTAGCTTCGGAGGTGTGAAAGGCTGGCTGGAAAACACAGTCAGCCATTGTTACTTTTATTATTACAGGTAATTATTCAGAAACCTCAGTACCCAGTCAAGTGAAAAACGAAGGCAATTTTAACTTTTAAAGATGATTGCATGTTGAGAGTCTATATTGCTTTCCCACTGTTTGCCATAAATCTTCTACACACACACATACACAGGGATATTTGTGAATTGATCTAGCTCCTTGGTAGCCGATGATATTCCTGGGGAACATATGTAATTTTTACTATACGACTCTTCTAAGGTATGTGTGGTCCCTAAAATATATAAATGCAGCCTGGAGGTGAAATCTACTAACAGATCAGATCTTTGATATAAAATTGAAAAGGTGGCTCAGAAGGTTGTGTAGTAAACGGCCACGTCACGAGGGTCACTTGTGTTGACCCAAATGCTGCAGGAAGGAACTGTTAGAGTTCTCTGTTTCCCTTCAGTCTCTCGCCAGCCCCCATGTTCCCTCAGTCAGTTACTCACTCTATGAAACTTTGGGGCTTTTAGATGCCATCTAACAGCTGGCGCATACATCCCAGCTCAGCATCTTGCTATTTCATTAGTTACAAAGGAGTAGGTAGCAGACTTGAATATGCCATTCCAGTGATGATCGAATACACTTAACACACAGACTAATCTTATTCTAAAATCTCTATTACTAGGAGCTGGAAGAGGGTACGCACATTGCAGGATTCTGGCTGGCCAACGCTGGGATAGTTACTTTGTATAGGAATAACTGTCTTTGGTCCTGTCCAATGGCAGAATGTAGCTGGTACACTGGCTGTCCCCAGTTATTTTTCTGACAGATTTCTTCTAGTATCTGCAAGAGTAAAAAAAAAAAAATGATTTATTCCTCAAATGTCACATTTGCATTGCTTCTCTAGCTCTTAGGCTCTGAGTTCTGAACTTCAGTTTCAATTAATAGAAGAGAAAAAAAATGCCACGTGACTTAATGACTCATAAAATTTAACTTGAACTCAATCTGAACTCCATTTAAACTGCGAATGTCTATTATAGTTCATAAAATTATTTTCACACCATTCACTCCAATAGTTTTAGTTTAGGCCATTGCACACGCACACGCGCGCGCACACACTCACACACACATCACACATAACACACATTTACTATAAGCTTAATACTTTTTCATAATGTTTTGTGTATTTGTTCCGGTTTTTAGGAAATTGGTGCTGTAGCACTGTGTGGGTGGATTTGCATATTATCTCTCCCCACTGCCCTGCCCAGACCTTGTTCACAGTGTCTTAGGGAAGCTGACCAGAGAAGGTATTTTTGCTTTGTGCCCTCTGTCATGGGGTTTTTAACTTCATTTTTGGAAAGTTTTGTTGTTTTCTTGATTTATTTAATTTATTCTTACTTTATACATATGAATGTTTTGACTGCATGTGTATGCTTCACATGCATGGTGCCCTCAGAGGCCAAAATATCTGCAACTGGAGTTACAGACAGCTGTGAGCCACTCACTCTATGGGTGTCAGGAGCCAGACTTGTGTCCTCCACAAGAGCATCATGTGTTCTCAACTACTGAGTCGTCTTTTCATCCCTTGGGTCAGAATTTATTAATAAATACTAATAGGTATTCACAGTGGTGATTTCTTTAAAAAAATTTTACTTGGCAATGTACTACTTTAAGCTACTTATGCCAATCTGTTTTTATTATCCATCTGCATGTTTATTTACTGCTGTAATCACCCCAAATTGAATCTTTTCTCAAAAGATTCATGTTTTTTTTTTTTTTTTTTTTTTCAAGACAGGGTTTCTCTGTGTAGCTTTGCGCCTTTCCTGGAACTCACTTGGTAGCCCAGGCTGGCCTCGAACTCACAGAAATCCGCCTGCCTCTGCCTCCCGAGTGCTGGGATTATAGGCGTGCGCCACCACCGCCCGGCAAAAGATTCATGTTTTCTTTACCCTAAGGCCAGTTTTGGTGATGCTGAGGTTCTGATCCTCTGTTCACAAGCAGATTCAGTGTCTATGTCTTACAGGACAAGAATGGTGCAAGAACACTACCTCCTGGCTCTCTGGAGCCTCCTAGTCTCTTAACATTGTTCTCGTTAACCCAGCTGCTCTCTGTCGTGACATTTTCCAGTTTATTAATTTGAAGATTGTGTTGATTTTTTTTCCCATTATAAAAAACACTTGGTGGCATCTTCTATTGTTTATAAAGTGTGTTCTGAGGTTCTGGAGCAATAGTCACCTAGCTTTTGATGGTAGACCAACTGTCTACCCATTTATGCCCGTTGAGCAAATATACTGAGCAGAGTGGCTTCTGCAGCTGCTGGCTGGGCAGGGCAGTTCTTGAACCCTGTCTACTGATTGGAGACTCCTACTTCTGGGAGATATGGGGGTTAGTTTCCAGCCACAGTGGCTGGGGTGGTATGGTCTTTGATTTTTCAACTATAGCTGTAAAAATTCAAAGACAAATTAGTTAAATACCTCTCATTATGGCCAACTTCTTACCTGCATTTAATGTATAAACAGAGAGTTTTGCTCAGAATGGCTATTTTCGTCACGATACCTGGTTTCATTGTAATTATCTGTTTATGTGTCAGTATTATCCCACTGGGTTGCCATATGATTTATGATTACAAGGATTTTGGTTATATTCATTTCTGCATCCCCAGTGTCTAGCACACATGGCACACCAGAGTAGCCCAGTAAATATTATTTTTTATACAAATGGTTCCTGTTTACCACTGCAATCGACACTCTTCTGTTTACTTTTTTCTTAATGCCTGGGTAGAGTCTGAAGAAGCATTACTTAAAGGTACATGAAAGAAAAATGCTCTCAATACCCCCTCTTTCATTCTCTGGTCAAGCTCTTAGATGCCATCTTTCCCCCTTGCTCACAGTACGGAGACTATTTCTTTTAAGCTGTAGTTCTACCTTCCTCCTGAGGGCAGGGACATTTCCCTCGGGGTCCACAGACTGTAACTCTAGACATTCAGCAAAAGTGGCTTCAGAGGGAGCAGCACATGATGCATACTAATGGGATAACCTGGGCTTAACAGGGACTGAGTCTGTTTTGCTTTAATTTTCAAACATGGCATTTTGCTTTAATTTTCAAAAATTGGAACAACCTTTATAACTTTTGGTTTCCACTACTACTAAATGAAACACAGACTACTAAATGAAAGCAAATAGCAGTTACCATCATGACACTGCCCAATAAAAAGCATTGTAGAAAGTTTTATATAACTGATGGCATTTTATAGTTAAAGGTTTGTCTAGAGCCCATGGTAGAATGTCCTCTCTCTTTTTAGATTATAATACAATGATAGCATTTCTCCCTTCCCTTTCTTCCTTCCAAAGCCTTCCACATGCCTCCCTACTCTCCTTCAAATTCATAGCCTTTTTTTCCCATTAATTATTACTACATGTATATATGTATATATACATATATGTTCCTAAATAACCTGTTCTGTCTGTATGATGTTACTTGTATGCATGTTTTCAGGGTTGACTGGCACTAGACAACCAATTAGTGTTTTCTTCCCTGGGAAAGGCTACCTTTCTTGCTCCCAGTTTTACTCAGTTGCCTATAGTTCTTTGTGGAGGTTGCAGTCCAGGGGACTTTCCCCCATCCACTTTGGCATGTCCATTGTTGTTGTGGTTCTTTTAATGCCATGTTCCCAAGGAAAGACCTAAACAGTCTACATAACCTTCCCAGCTATGACTCCTCATCTTGTCTCTTCTGTTGTTGGCCAACCTGCTTCACTAAGCATTGGTTCTGAGCTGGGGTCTTCACTTCATTGTATTTTCATTAAAGATTTTAGCTGACCCTTTTTTTCAGTTTTCTTTGCTTGTTTGTTTTGCATTTTGGTGAATTGTGATGAAACAAAACAAAGGTCCTTTTAGTGCCAGAGTGGCATCCCCCAGTCTCAGCAGCCCTCCTGATACGTTAGGCTCAGTGTCTCAGCAGAGTAGTCCAAGTAAGCATCAGTGCAAATCATTTGGACGATGGTCCCTGGCCCAACTTAACCACCTCTGGGGTGATATTACCTACCTGAGGAGCAAGTTTAATTCCTTGTGGTTTTAAAGAGACAGGATTCATCGGGGTGAGTTCCATCCCAGGTAGAAGGTCATAGAGTTTGTCTTCCCGCTTGTCTCCTTTGACCTGGTAGCCGCGACCCAGGCCTGTGTATGCCAAATACCCACGGCCGCCCAGTCCTCTCACTCCCGCAGCCCCTACAGGGACATTCATGTAAATTTCTAGGAATGTAAGAAGGCATTAAACCGAATCAAACCACCAGAAAATCACCCTGAATCTTACTGTAATAGAAAAGTTAGCCCAAGTCACATTGATTATTGCCATGAGGATGGACACAGATAACCGAAGATTCTCATGTAATGAAACTCAACATCAGGTAAGACCCACTGTAGATTCTTAAAGCTCCTTGGGAAGAAAACAGTCCCTTCCAGGAGATTGATAAGTACCCAAGCCATTTAAAATTTTGTCAGAGAGAAAAGTATTTTAATTACCGTATTGTCAATATTTTTTTTTTGGAGATTCACTAAGGTTAAGTATGAACTTATTAAAACATCCCAACATAATATGACCACCTGAATTATAGTTAGTCTGGTATAGAGACCATTACAGTGAATGTTGCTCTGCCAGTAAGCCAGAACGAACTTGATTATCACAGCCCTGGAGCATCATCAGAAAAACATGTAGAAAGCATTTTTGTCTTTTTTAAGTTCACCACTCACTCTGTTATGCATTGTCGATGTGGGGCTTACATTTCCATTGAGTTTCATACATAGATTCCTTTTGATTTTTGTTTTGCCATATTGCTACATTGATTTCCTATTGGTGACATAAAGGAATAAACTATTAAGTTGATCACTCTCCGCCCATAAATATTATTCATTGATTACTTTTTTGTTAATGCTATGTATTATTTTCCCTTGGAATGGAGTTTGCTTTTTTTCTACATCACAACTGGTTGATAACATGTAAGATATATGGATTAATTAATGATGTATTATATATATGCATAATGTTTCAATGACATAGCTTGTTATAATATATAGAAAGTATTTTGAATAAAACCTTGATCATTACTTTTACATTGCAAATTTGGTAGGGGTGATTGTATTGTGAGCATAGACTTTTAAGTCCATTGAAGAAGACTTAAATTTCTCAATTCATTTTTCCCTGAAAAAGAATGCAGCGCAGTAAGGTAATTGTTTCCACAGTAATCTGGATGGCCTCTTCTAAGTCGCCCAAGAGTGGATTTCAGTACATCATTATCCTATTTTCCAGATTGCTGTCATATAGGGAAAACATGATTGGGATCAAGAGGGTGTTAGCACAAAAAAAGAAAAACTGCAGTGGAAAATACCACAAGGCAGAGGCAAACTAGCTCCATCCATACGTACATACATCTGTATGTACATTCATACATATGAACATACATAAATTTACTGAGCTCAGAAACCTGCTCAAACAGGGAATCTGTGTAGGATTCAATCATGAAATATTTCCTGTCTGACAGTGAGGTTGAGTTTGGTTTCTTATTTTGAATTTATGTTTCCTATATACTAAAGAAACATTAATTTCCTTAATATTTTCGCTTTTTCAATGTTATCACACACACAGTCAGATGTGGTGCACATCTGCCATTATAGTTCTCAGGAGGCAGAGGCAGACATTGTGAGTTCAAGACCAGCCTGGAACATATGGTAAGCCCTTGTCACCTACATATAGACAAACAAATGGAATAATAAAGGTATAACACACATATCTGGAAGAGTGTTCAGATGAGAGCATCTCATATATATAATCATACAGATGTTAATTAGTGATTGGCATACAAAGGTGGTGTCCATCAAGTACATATGTGCCTTCAAGTGATTTTGCTATTTGTAGTAGTTTCCATTGGGCCATGCTTCTCTCCCTTAAAAGTTCTGTAATCAGTCTAATCAGGTACATATTAGTGCCAGATGGTAGTCTAATAGAGAGGAAGAAGCAATAGGTACGGTGCTAGGTTGTATTCTGGGTATATTTTATGGGTCCATTCAAGGATCTAATTTGTGTACTAGGCTCATTCGCATCAATTTCTGACAAGTATTTTTCAATAACCAGTTGTAATGTGAAAAAAATAGATTCCTAAAAAAAAAGAGATAATGATATATTTGATTTTTCACAAACAGTTTTCTAGTCTTTTTCTCCCAGTGAATCCATCCAATCTATCTAAGGCTCCAGATCTATAGTTTATAGTTCATTTGAACCACAGTTTATCATCATTTGAAATTGAAGAGTTAAGGTAAATCTGGCACTAAATAGTGTTACCTCTGATAGAAGGGGCCCGGATGAGGGTCCTGTTGCTGAGATGCCCTTTGGGAGCTGGGAAATGAAGACTTGGAATGGCCGCGTAGGCTTGGGGGGTATAGAAGACAGGAGCTCCAAGGTAGGTTGTGGTGGGGTCATAAACATGGCCCAGAGGGTAGGTGTATTCTCCTTGCAGCATGGTGTTCCTGCCACCTGTGCCCCGGGTGTACCTAACATAACTGTCCTTGTCCACTGGCTTGGCCAAGGTCACTTCAATTGGGGAACCATCCAGCACCTGTTTCAGAGAGCAAGGAATAGGCAAACTGAGAAACAATTCTGACTACTCAGTATCATGCCACATGCCTGCCATTTGCTGTGTTTTCACTGACTTGTATTCTTCATGTTTTTGTCTCTTAATTAGGTTCATGCTTCTGTGTAAGTTGACTGTTTTCTGAGTGGTTTTGTTGGTAATTGCACAAGATGCCAACAGGTTTAACAATGCTATGTTGACTACTGAATTTGTAATATAGAGACAATCAATGAGATACAAAATTATTCAATATTTTCTATTATGTGTGATATATGTGTTTAAAATTACATAGTTACAGAAGTATAAGAAGTTCGAGATCTTTATGGGTGGAAAACAAATTACACAGCACAATAAAATGAAAGTGATGGAAACCATTGAAGATATCTTATCACTTATCAACACCATAGTGATGAAGTCCTGTCAGGCCTTTCCAAATGGCTCGTTAGAGCAGCTCCACAATAGGTGAGATTTCCTGGGGAGGGAGAGGAGCCTAGTTTAGATCCTAAACTAGGTGGAGACTAAACTGTTGTGTTGTCCTTCTAAAGCAAATGTTTGCCTTGCTGAGAAGCTGGGAGCTAATGAACAGAGGTGGCACGGGTTGGGGTATAGGTGAGGGGGAGACCAAGAACTCTCAAGTCAGGTACAAATTAAAACATGCCTTAGGAATTATTGCAGTAGCCAGGCAGACGGCATACACTTTTAATCCCAGCACCAGGGAGGCAGACAGGAAGATCTCTGTGAGTTTGAGGCCAGCCTGATCTATAGAGTGAGTTCTTTGACAGCCAGAACTACATAGAGATGCTCTCTCTGTCTCACAAAACCAAATTAATTAATTAATTAATTAAAAAAGAAATAAAGGAATGAATTTTTGCAGTACCTTGGGGAAAAAGCCTGGGTATGGAGGTCAGAGAGCTGTTCTCTTTGTCCACTGTGTGAGTCTTGGGGATTAAAATCAGACCACCAGACTTGATACAAACACCTTTACCCTCTGAGCCATCTTGCTCGCCACCCTGTGCTATGTCACTGGTTTCCTTGATTTATAAATATGATTAATACCTTACAATAGACATTCAAAGTCTCACTTTGTCTAATAAACATAAATACCCATAGGTATACTAAGAAGCCTGGGGAATTTTTTTATGTTATGCTTAAACAGCAGTTATTAGAATTTACTAGTAATATTTATTAAATGCATAATTAGCTACAAATTGGTAAGCGTTGTTATAGAAATGTCTAGGTACAAATAATAACAATTTAAAAATAAATTTCCTTGTTGGACACAATGTGTTATTGGCTTGAGCTATTTTTAAAGAAAGCAGTACATTCAAGGTTATTGATAAGTATACAAGAGATTTAAAATTTTGTTATGGGGAAAAGAATTTTAATTGCCCATTTGTTAATATTTTTCTGTAGATTCACTAAGGTTCAGTATGTGCTTATTAAAACATCAAAACAATATGACCGCTTGAATTACAGGTAGTCTTGGCATAGAGACTGTTACAGTGAATGATGTTCTTTCTGCCAGTAAGTCAGAAAAGAATTTGACTATCCTATCCCATGCCTTCCCTACCATGATGGTCTGTCTCTTAAACTTTGAGCCAAAATAAAGCTTCCCTTCCTTAAAAAGAAAAGAAAACAACAACAAAAAATGGTAATAGCTTGAGCAGTTTTCCACTGGAATTATTCTGATATATTATATAGCATTGGGTTTTGTGGGAGGCCAGCTCCCACCTTTTACAGGGTTCCTATGAGGAGGGGAGAGGCATAAGGAATTTGTAGATAGAAAGATAGAGGAGACGAGACAGACAGAAACACAGGATAGCTTTGGGAGGACCTGGATCAAAATCCACTGGCCACTTCTGTCTCTTCAAAAGGGCTTTTTATAACAATGCCAAGGGGCAGGGCAAAAGACCTCCCCCTTGCTAGATCAAAGCAGATCTCACAGCCAAGTGCAGACCCTTCCAAACACCTGGTAACCACACACATGGTCAAGCCATCCCCTTATGCAGCCCTGCTGGGTAAAGCAAGCTCAGACCTCACTAGGAAACCTCTGTGAGCTCCCACAGGGTTCACTATTGTTGGGCCTTCTTAGTAGACACTACGTACATTTAGGCATGCTTACTAAAAGAAAGCTAGCTTACAAATTGATTTTGAAGTAGTAACATTTTAATGATACTAACACAGTAATCAATACAAAATAATGTTTTGGTCATAGGTAAATTTAAATATGAATTGATTTTACTTTATAGTCTTTATAGTCCCCCCCCCCTTTTTAATACTTCCGAGTTGCTACTTTCTTCCCTAGAGGACTTATGATGATGATGATGGTACCTGAGGCTATCCATGCCCCAGGCTTCCCTGTGTCTTAGTCTATGCTAGGAAGCCTTTTTCTTGTCCTCCCGATCAAGTACCCATCAATGTCCAACCTGCACTCTGCTCTGGTGATTACTCCATATAAGGTCCTCTTCAGGGTTCCTGGGCCCTCTGCATTGTCATTGGATTGGCCAACAAGGAACTCTGGCTATGAGGATAGGGAATGAGACAACAGGAAATTTGGGATGTGTTTTCCTGGCGACTTCCCCAAGAGGTCATCTTGGGCTGACTGTATTCATTGACCAAAGGCATTTCAGATAAAGCCTCAGAACGGTATGATTCCAGATCAATGTCCCTTTCAAAGGGACCTGCTCTCTGCAGCTCTGTCTCATTTCAGTATTCTACTAGACTCTCAACTCTTTGACAAACATCTTTCCTTTGATTAGTTTGCATTAGCAAATCGGTGGCCCATAGACAGTTTTTAGTGCTTATTGGATTGATGTAAACACTACATGGGTCTCTATAGACAAATGAACACAAAGAATGGAGAAGTTGATTTTCTCCTGACCCCACTCTTGATAAGAAGAGGGATTCTAATCCTCCATGTTGGGAAGAACAAATGCTGAGAGCAGAATGATATTTTTCTGACCAATGATCATAAATTACTATATTATAAAGTGGGATAAGTAGAGATAATTGGGACTTGGGAGATATGGTGGTTTGAATGAGAATGCCCCCATAAGCTCATATGCTTTCATGTTTAGTCTCAGTTGATGAACTATTTGGAAGGATTAGGAAGTATGGCTTTGTTGGAGGAGGTATGTCACTGAGAGTGACTTTGAAGTTTTAAAAGCCCACGCCAGGCCCAGTGTCTCTCTCTACCTGAAGCCTGCAGATCCGGATGTAAAGCTCTCAGCTACTTCACAAGGACCATACCTGCCTATCTGCCGCATGGTCCCTGCCATAATGATAATGGACTCAGTTCTGAAACTATAAACAAGACCCCATGCTGTGGGATATCTTTCTGTACACTGTGAATATGTGTTGCTCTCATTGGTTGATAAATAAAGCTGTTTGGCCAACGGTGAGGCAGAATAAAGTTAGGCCGTACATTCAAACTGAAGACAGAAATGAAGAAGGGTGGAGTCAGGGGAGACACAGCAAGCCATGGCCAGGAGAAGCAAGATGTGAGAGAACAGGTAACGCCACAAAGCCATGTGGCAATGCATAGATTAATAGAAATGGGCTGGACTAAATTATAAGAGCTAGCTAGTGTGAAGCCTGAGCCATGGACCACACAGATCATAATTAATATAAGCCTCTGTGTGTTTACTTTATAAGCAGCTGCGAGACCGTGGGTGTGAGATATTCAATTCGTCCAGAGAAACCTCTGGCTACAACCCCAATTAAATGCTTTCTTTTATATGAGTTGACTTGGTCATGGTGCTTCCTCACAGCAATAGAACACTAACAAGGATTGGGGGAATATCTTGAAAAACTTCAATCCCTTCTTCCTAAGAAAACTGAGGCTTAGTGACTTGTCCAAGTCAGAAAAAAAAATTGAGTTAGGATTTACTACGTAGCTATCTCTTTGTTCTCTGTATCTTTTTCTGTTATCTCTCTTTTGTGCATCGCCAAAAGACTGCTGTTGGTAATGGGCAAAGCTGGGATAAGATGGACTCCTGAGATTACTCTTTGGTATAGAGTGCCCATACCAAGCTTGGATGGACCCTATATATTTTTCTTTTCTCCTACATTACCTTGCCATTTAAAGATTTCATAGCTTCAATCGCATCTTCTCGGTTACTGAAATGTACAAAAGCATAGTCTCGGATCTTCTTCACCCGTTCCACAGCACCTGTAGATATAATGCCAGCAGCACCATCAGCAAACTGACACAGGGATGTGATTAGCTTCCAAGTGTGTAAGCACCTTGTGAGACTCCTTTGTGTGTCAAGGTCTAATATTCTGTGTAGTCAACATGAGCTTTTGCTTGCCACAAAAATATTTATAATCTTATTCATGAGAAATAGTTATGAATTATGTTTTCCAATTCCTAGATTATAAGACATCGAAGGGTAAGAATAGCATCTTTTTGCATATTATGAAATACAAAAGATAGTAATATTCTATAAAGGTAAAGTATTATTAAATTGACTTGAACCCAGTTATTGGTTGTCTTATACACATATATTCAACTTATTTACTTCAAAATACAGTTTTATCTGGTAGGTTCAAAGCAAGGTATAGGAGTAAGAAAATGCAAGTGGAGCTAGAGCAAGGTGATGTGCTTCTGAACGGGGAGCTACTTCATGCATGGAGAGGAGGCAGCTGTATCCACTGGCTGCTGAAGTCTTTCCCCAGACTTTGTTGTGGAGAAGAAACATTGCTACACAATAATTCATGGGAGTGAGAGAAGGTAGAATTTCCCAGCCTATCCCCATTGGTCAAATTTCACCCCAGGAATATAGCCCCTGCCTCCAAGTCTAGGTTAGTGTGGCTACGTGAAATGCCTGATTCCAAGTCCTGTGGTGGAACATTTATCCAAGTCTGCTGGGAAGAGAGGAAAACTCTAAACATGTGGATGAGCACCCTTGATTAATACCTTTAAGTAGAAAAAATGTTGCTTCTAGAAGAACATGTGAAATCAAAACAACTTATGTCTGTAGTATGGAAAGGTTGGAAAAATTATCTACTAATTGTGACTTGTTTTTGCATACACACAAGGATTTTCTATAAGGACACAAGTTATACCACTGTAGAAATAGCAAAATTAAACAAGATCCATTTTCTCAGAAATGATTAAATATGATACATTTATACTAACTCCATTTAAAGAGAGCAGAGTAGGTTTCATGTACTAACATGGAAGGATCAAAACCCTACTGTCTGTTTCTAAAATTTGTAACAGGATAAAATATGAGTATCTGTTCTAAGTACCTCAACTGACATATAAATACACACAAATTCAAGTACACCTGTATCCAGAGATAGGTGAAAAGGTGGAGATCGGACTGCTAAGAATGGTTACTTCAGGAATGGAAAGAAGTTTTGGGGAGAATGTAAATATCTTAAATATTTATTCTACTTTTAATTACATGCATATGCGTGTCTGTGTCTGTGGTTAGGTGCACGTGAGTGCAGGTACCTGTGGAGGCCAGAAGAGGGGGTCAGATCCCAGGGATCTCAAGCTAGAGGTAGTTGTGAGTCAGCTGATGTGGATGCTGGGAACTGAATTGGAGTCTTCTGCAAGAGCAGCGCCAGCTTTTACCACTGGATCATCTCTCCAGCCCCAAGAATGAAAACATTTTAATTGACGTAGTTTTATAAATATTAGCCATTTTAATTTAGTTTGTTGTGTAAACACATCCAGAAAGCAGAATACCCTGTTTTCATGTATAAGGACTGCTGTGTACCTTGATGATAATGTATGAAAAAAAAAGTAGTTATACAAAGATGCTTGATGCTATCTTTTAATTGTAGCTGATCAATTTCGTTTTCAAAGCAAACTTTCTCTTTAATTGATGATTAAATGGAAACTGATTTCACTACCACTTGAGCACACTGGTTATCTTTCAGCTTACATTAACCTGGGTGTCTTTTAAGTGTCTAAATTTTCTTCAGTTACCCAGAGTTCTCAGAGTCAATGTGATGTCACACTGTTCTCAGGAAGAAGAGGAAGAGGAAAAAATCCTCTCCCTATCAAAGTTCAGTTCTCTCAGACTCAAGGCCACTAACACATTTAGTGCCAGTACTCTACCACATGGTTCAATGACTATGAATTGCCATCCATTGGAACAATGGGTGACATGTCATCTAAGGATAAATTTTAAAACATTGCAGTAGTTTGATTCTCTCTTCCCTTAACAGTCATCCATCGACTTCTTGTGACAGTCATTATACAGAGCAAAATAACATGGCTAGACTGAGAAAATTAAATGAAGGTGAGTGAGCCCACAAAGCACATAACTGAGCTTTTATGTCAGTCTCTTTGCCCCTTTGGCTCCATTCCATGACTTGTCTTGGTGAATCAGAAGTAAGGAGTTAGCCAAAATGGCCTCCATCCTTCCCCTCCACTCTTCTCCTCTGATCTATAGTTTTCCTGAGGAGGGAATAATGTTTGCTTTAGCCACAAAAATACCACCTTTGCTTACTTCTTGCCTAGTGCCAAGGATACAAGAGCTAGTCTCTCAGTAAATACACACAGAACCAAACATTATCAGTATTTCCATGTGCTCCCAGCACTCACATTAATCATGTAGCATTTATGTTGATAATAGATTTGGGTGTTCTGAAATTCTTGCTAATATTCCAATCATTATGTATGTTTTGGAGCAATAATATTCAGACACCTCTGCTTACGGAAAGCTTCATTTGTGAACATCTGAGCACAGAAAATAAATTAGAAGGCCGGGCGGTGGTGGCGCACGCCTTTAATCCCAGCACTCGGGAGACAGAGGCAGGCGGATCTCTGTGAGTTTGAGGCCAGCCTGGTTTCCAAAGCAAGTTCCAGGAAAGGCACAAAGCTACACAGAGAAACCCTGTTTTGAAAAAACAAAAGCAAAAACAAACAAAAAAAGAAAGTAAATTAGAAGGTAGGGGTTTGGACCACACAACATGGATTTCTCCTGTCTATGAATGAACTAACCAGACCTAACCATACTTAGAGACCAAACAAGAACTAGCATATTCAGGGTTAGATGGTCATAGACTAGCTTCTGTAGAATAGAAATGGCCATTTGCCTCACTTTAACATACGTCTTCTTAGTTCTTACAATCATTTCTCATGGGTAGTCCATCAGCAAAGAACTAGATCTGTGATCAGAACACAGGAATTAGAAAGACAGACTCATGCAATCATTTCTCATGGGTAGTCCATCAGCAAAGAATTAGATCTGTGATCAGAACACAGGAATTAGAAAGACAGACTCAAGGTATAATCACCAACCCAGTAGCATTAGCTTCACCAGGGAACTTAAGAAATACAGATGTGTAGACCTAAGCAGACGAGGCAGGCAATCTGTGTTTTCAGCAGCCCTCCAGGTGAGTCTGTTACTGCTGACCAGTGTAAGGAGTCAGATTTCATAGAATGACTATACTTAGAACTATGGCAGACACCCTAGATCACATAAGGACAAAATATTGATGGCCCTGGGTTTTTGTGGCAATTGTCATTTGTTTTCCAGAGTATTGATGTAACATTTTTCCCAGAAAAGTCAGGGTTCAAATTACATACAGAATCATATTTTCAGGCTCCTCCAAAAGATCTAAACTTTAAACAGAAAAATTTAATATTTTTCTCTTTCTGCAAATTTTCTAATATAGCCTCAATATACTATATCCTTGCACTGGAGAAGAAATTTGTGGCTTTAATTTTCTTCTCTCCATAGGACAGATATCTGCTAGTTGTTTATATTCCTTTGCAGAAGGTGAAGCAGGATGACCTAAACATCATACACATCATTATAGATCCTGGGGGGTTGTGCTACTGGCCCAATAAGTACTCTGGAAATGAGGGAGTACTTTAGGCTGAAGATAAAGAAGGATAATATAGTAATGCGGGGGGTGGTAGTGGTTGGAGACATGGGAGGAAGTAGGGGAGGACAGAGGAAGAAGGAGAGAAGGGACAAGTTGACATTCATTATTTTCTTATAGCTTCTAGGGTACCAGTGTCTAGGCATATCTATCATACATATGCATCCTGGACCAATAACCATTCACCATAAAAAAATAGTCTTTTGGCAGTTTCTCATTCTAACCTCTTTAAAAACAAAAGCAATATTTTAATTAGATGGGAAAATTAGTATTATTCACTCTGGGAAAACAAAACATAACCCAGAATGGATGAAACATACATATATACACACTAGTTCCTGGGCCTACACAGCTCCATCAACTTTCAGCATTCATCTATACATGACTTCTCTTAAACACGATTTTTCTCTGCATTCCAAGAGTAGAATGACTTAGCTATCACTTTTCTGTAAATTCCTTCCACACACAGCTCACATCTGTTAATTCCTCCCACAGTGCATGGCATGTTGGAGCTACTGAAGGAGCAGCAGCTGCATGAATGAATGAGTGAATGGAATGAGAACGGGTGTGGAGGTTCATAAAGTTGTTAAATCTGGGGTCTGCCAGCTGCTAGCTGTGTGACTATTTAGCTACTCTGGGCTCTGTTTTTCATGTATAGAAAATAACAGACAGCATGAAGGAACCTCCACGGTAGGGTCATTATGAAGGATAGTTGGCATGTGATGTGGATATGCCCACTCTAATTCTAGGAGATTTTTTTTTTTGTAACTTCTGTATTACTTATGGATTCACAGCTGTTGGTTCATAGCCACGCCATGATACACAATGTCAGGAAAGGCAGTGTTCTTGTGGCTGAAGGAAGATAAATGTTTGAGAAATCTTTAAAAGGAAAAAAATGGTACTTCTGTCAATTATCTGCAGAGCAAATCATAAGCTTATCATCCAATTATACATGTAACATCGTATCCACTTACAGTTAGAAACAGACAATCTGAGAGTTTGAAGACTGTCAGAGGCTTAACATGATAGCACCAGAGCCCATGCTTGTCAGAATCCTATAGAATTTGCCAGAAGCCCAAGAATACTCAGTTGTGGGAAGATGTTTCTATAATAGACACAGGCTGGTGTGACTGAGTATGTTCCCAGACGTACTGATGGAAATGACTAGAGATGCTTTGGGTTGTTATCTGGGGTAGGTTGCTATTGCTGGCATGCAGTAGGAATGGACCTTGCATTTCGCTCAATACTCTGAAATCTACCAGACTGATTCTGATCACCAAGGATGATTTGTCCCAAAATGTCAGTAGCAACGAGGTTGGGAAATCTTGAGTTGGTTAGACCTCCAGTAAGAGGCAGGTGCCACTAACATAGTAAATATTTACTTAGTTCTTAGTCTGAAGGTTGGACAGAGGAGCTAATGAAAGGAAGAACTCACAGAGTAACGGGAAATGGCCTTGGGAGAGTGTTTTTAAACACGTTTTGAAGAAGTGATTGCACATGTGTCCTACCTGGTTTAATACTGTTGAATTCTTTTTCAATCATCTCTTCCGAGGTAGACAGCATAAGGTTCCTTACATACAGGATTTTCACTGAAGACATTGTGTCTTCATCAACTTCGACTTCTGGCTCTGCCCAGTCTACTGCAATAGGATGTCCCCACAGCTGAATTCTTCCTGTTGACAATGATCAGAAGAATAATTAATTATTTAGAAATCACAACATCATCTCAGTTCATGCTGATGGTCTTTTAAATTGAACTGACCGTTAAGGTCTTAAATGACTAAGACCACTAAAAAAGATTATTATTGATTTTAAGACATTCAAATAATGTAAGAGTTGGATAGAAAAGTCTTCTGTGTGACTAGTGGCTTATTGTAATGATTGAATGTAAAGAGAGGTAGGATGTGGTTTGAAATGGAGAAGACGGGAGGAAGTGGTGGGCACATTGAACTCTCAGGACAGCTTTTATAAGGTAGGGGTAGTTTTTAAGGTGCGATAATAAAAGGGGAGAACAGCTAAGAGAGGATTTAGGGCTCAGACACAGAGTCTGACTCCATGAAACATTAAGAGGTCTCTTGGACAGCATCCGCTGTAGTTGGATTATATTGTCTATTAGCCAGAGACCAGTGCTGAGATATGGAAAAATGAGCAAGGGTGGGTGGGACAAAGCATTCCTTGTTCTCTGTCCCTCATACTTGATCCAGTGCTCAGACCAACTGTGTTCCTTCCCCATCCTCTGTCTGAACATGGGCACTTTGGGATCTCACAGAAAACATATTTTTAAAAATCGTAATTCAGAGAAGACTAAGGGAAAAGTTGATAAGAAATGTGTCTCATATTGAAAGAGTAGTCATTATCCAAGTTAGCACACATTCCTGTACTCCTACAGTGCTAACTTACTGGACGTTTCTCACTGTACTGTGTGTTTCCCATGAGCCTCTCAGTTCTTTCTTATCATGACCTTGTGGAAGGAGGGGATGATACCCAAATTTTACAGCTTCAAAGTGGGTCACTTGACAAAGGAATTTCCCTTCATTATTCCTCTCCCCTTTGAGTTTTGCCACCCAGCAACCATATTCCTGGAGGCTCCATGTTGAAGTGGTGGGAGGAGGATGGGAAACCAACTCAATTTCCATATTCTGTGGGAAATCTGGGTTGTGTTTTCATTCATTGATGGGAAGCAAGCTGTGTTTTTTAGAGAGCACAGAACTTGACAGAACAAAATCAGGTTTCATTAGTGTTGGGAAGGATTTCTTTGTGTAATTATTATACAGGGGAAGCAAATAGCCATCCTTTTATTCCTTAATAACCAATCATGATCTTTGGCAGAGGTGCCAAGAGCATACAATACAGATAGCATTGTCTCTTTAATAAAGAGCACTATGGAGCACTGGGCACAATGGTACTTGTGAGGCTGAGGCAGGAGGAAATCAAGTTTGAGGTCAGGCAGTGCTAAATAACACAATTAAAAAAGCACAGCAAAATTAGTGAGTAAAGTGCATATCCTAGTCCACCTGTAAAAATCAGGCCTTTATTCGAAACCATATAAAAACAGTAAGCTGGGGCTGGAGAAATGACTCAAGAGTTAAGAGCATTTGCTGCTCTTTTAGATGACCCGCTTTCAATTCTCAAAACCTACGGAGTGGCTCACAGCTGCCTGTTAACTGTGGTTCCAGCGGATCCAGCACCCTCTCTGGCCTCCACAGGCACCAGGCACTCACTTGGTACATAGACATGCATGTAGGCAAGACACTGCCATACACATAAAACAAATAAATAAAAACAAATAGAACTACTAACTCAAATGGATAAAAGACCTACATGTAAGACCTGAAACTATAAAACTACTAGAAGAAAACACAGGATAAGCATTTCTTCACATTGATCTGGGCAATGTTTTTTCTTTTGGCAATGATTCCAAAAGGCGCTGGTAATACAGTAAACAGAGGTAAACAGAGTCAGATGAAACTAAAAAGATTTGCCTGGCAAAGGAAACAAGGATGTGAAGAGATAACCTAAGGAGACTTTCAGTAGAGGAAAAAAGTCTGAATAAAATGGCAAAATATTAAGTCCAGGTCACTAAGAGGCTATGGATGCTCCTTGTCTGTGAGCCTTTGATTTGGAAGCTTTGGCTACTGGCTAGTGCACTATGGGAAAGCTTCAACATGGAAAAGCATCCATTACTTTAATAGATTCAGCAATTTCTAGATTTTACACAATCTTTCTCAACTCAGAAGCTAGCATTCAAATGTTGAAATTTTCTAGAGGACTAACCCCAATACTATTTTGTTTTGTATTTAAGAATGTATGCAGGAATTTAGGACCCAGAAATAAACTGACAAACCCATTGGTACCAAATTATTGACAAAGGTGTCAAAAACATGCAGTGGGGGTGGGGGGGGGGGGGAAAGAAAGGAAGGAAGGGAGGGAGTGAGGGAGAGAGGATGTGGTGATATTTTATTTTTGCTGAAATGTGGTGATATTTTATTTGTATGTTAATAAATAAAGTTTGCCTGGAGATCAGAGGTCATAGTGAGCCATAAACAAAAGTCAGGTGGTGGTAGCACACACCCTTAATCCGATCACATGGCAAGCAGAGTCTTTGTGTGGTCAAGGACACAGCCAAGCATGGTGACACACACCTTTAATCCTAGTACCAACTATAGAGACCTGGAGGTCTGTATAGACAGGCAGTGAAGAAGAAGTGAGGTGGCTGGACTAAGAGCCAATGAGAAGGCAGAACAGCAAGGCAATAAAGGCACAGGTTAGACAGGAAGAAGCTCTCTCTTGGGAAGCTACAGTGATGTGGTTAGCTGGTGGCTGTCACTGTTTCTCTGATCTCTACGGCTTTCAACCCTGTATTTGGCTCTGTGTTTCTTATTTAATAAGACTTTAGAAATTTGTCTACTGAAGGAAGGAAGGAAGGGAGGGAGGGAGGGAGGAAGGAAGGAAGGAAGGAAGGGAGGGAGGGAGGGAGGGAGGGAGGAAGGAAGGAAGGAAGGAAGCTGTTTCAACAAGCAGTGCTGGAAAAACTGGATATCCAGAAGAATAAAATTTGATTCCTACCTTTCTCCCTGTACCTCCCCCCTCCAAAATCAACAAGAAAAATCAACTCAAAGTGAATCAAAAACTTTATTTTGAAACCTGAAACTGCTAGAGGAAAACATAGGAAATACACCTCAAAATATGGATGCAGGCAAGAACTTTCAGAACAGAGTCTCAGTGGCTCAGGAACTGGCCCCAAGAATCAACAAACGAGATCATAAAAAATTAAGAAGTTTCTGCATGACAAAAGAAACTATCAGCAGAGCAAGCAGGCAGCCCATGGGATGATAAAATTCGTTACCATCTGAAATACTTCAGAAAGATGGCTAATATTCAGAATTTGTAAGAAAACTGCAAAAACTAAACACTCCCCCAAACTGCCAGTCAGCAAAAGTGCTAATGAACAGAGGCAGTTCTCAAAAGACAAGAAACAAAACAAAATAAGACAACAAACAGCAAATGGCCATAGATATTTTTAAAAGCATTCAACATCCCTCATACCAGGAAAACACATACTAAAACTGCTTTGAGGTAGCACCAGGCTGGATAATATCATGACATCTGACAGTAAATGCTGGCAAGCGTGTGGGGAAAGAAGAGTCATTATTCACCGCTGATGGGAATACGAACTAGAATAACCATTATGGAAGTCAGTATGGAGGTTTCTCAAAAAGTTAAAAAGAGAACTACCATGTTATCCTGCTCCAGCACTCCTAGGAATGTACTGAAAGAACTCCAGATTCTACTGGAGATATCGGCGTGTTTGTTGCTGTTCTATTCATGATATTAAGGAACAAGAAACTGCCTAGATGTTCATCAACAGACGAATGGACAATGAAAGTATGGTACGGATATGCAATGGAATTTTATTCAGCTGTAAAGGAAAATGAAATTAGGGAATCTGGAGAAAAATGGATGGATCTTGTGCTGTTTAGTTTTGGTCAACTTGACGGAAACTGGAGACATTCAGGAAGAGGGTGTCTCAATTAAGAAACTGTCTCTATCATGTTGGCTCGTGGGCATGTCTGGGGAGCATTCTTCATTGCTAGTTGATAGAGGACGGCCTAGCCCCCTGTGGGTGGGGATGCCACCCCTGGACACGTGGTCCTAGGTTATATAAAAAAGGAGACTGGACATGACCCAGCAAGCAGGCCAGTAAATAGTGTTCCTCTGAGACCCTCGTTTCCATTTCTTCCTCGAGGGTCCTGCCTTTGATGGGCTGTGTGAATCCTTTGAGCCAAATGAACCCTTTCCTCCTCTAGTTGGTTTTGGTCAGTATTTTATCACAGCCACAGAGGAGCAACCTGGAAAGTCTGGTATTAAATAGGGGGACCCAAACTCAGAAAGACACAAACTGGGTTTTTTCTCACATGCAGACCCTAGCTTGGAATGTGTATGCATGTCTGTAAATGGGTGTAGATGTGGGTAAAGTTTGAAAATCTAAAACAAAAAAGAGACCAAAAGAAGGTTAAAAAAAAAGGTTCTGAGGATGAGTAGGGCAAAAGAACACATGTGATATGAGAGTGGAGAAAGGCCAGGGAGAGGTTACGTATGGGAACCAGAGGAGGTAAAGAAAAAGAGGATGAGGCAGAGGGGGATCTAATAAAACACTCTGAAGATGCCACAGTGATATCTAATGTCCTGTGTACTAATTTAAGAAGGAATGTACGCAGGGCTAGGACATAGCTGGATTCTAGAGAGCTCCCTCGTTAATCAACAGCACCTTAAAAGAAAAAAAAGCACAACCAAGAAAAACTGTATAAGGGCAAAATAAATCCAGACCTTTGTTGCCCAGCCCGCACCTTCAATCTGTTGGCTCTCACAGCTTTCATAAGAAGAGCGGACCGTGAGGCCACTCTAGATCAGTGGTTCTCAACCTGTGGGTAAAGACCCCTCAAGGGTCCCATATCAGATATTTACATTACAAATCATAACAGTAGCAAAATTACAGTTACGATGTAGCAATGAAATAATTGTTTGATGTTGGTCATCACAGCATGAGGAACTGTATTAAAGGGTCGCAGCCTTAGGGAGGTGAGAACTGCTGATCCAGATAGTTTCTGCCATTAATATGAATTCATGTCAGCATCTGACTGTGTAAGTTTTAGTGAATATTTTACAGTCAACTAAGGACCTTTGAATATTTGCCTGCATTGGTCTGACCCAGACAGTGCTGTTGGGTTATTAAACTCTGGATTTGATGTGGGTGCCCACATGTGTGGCTAGAGCAGCTAGCAGAGGTGTCTGAGAAGAATGCGTATGTTTCTTCTCTCCAATTAGATGGCAATGATTTAGAAACTGGGAAGCACATTGATAGCATGTCTGTCAGTTGCCCTTGGGATGGTGTACTACAGGCTGATGTGTGTCTACAACGTGATACAATTCTAACTAGCCTGTGAGCTTAATCTACATGCAGCTATATCTATGATGAATTTGTTTCATCTTTTTTACCCTTTTTTATTTTTATTTTCTTCTTTTCTTTTTTTTTATTCAATTGTTTTCAGATTGGTTTAATCGTAAGAAGACTCTTCACTGAGGATGCTCTGTAGGATTGCTATTGATCATTGTTCTCCTGATGAACTGATGTGTAACTTTCCAAAGCACATCTGTGAAAACTTTAGGGAACTGAACCAACTATGAGCAAGATGAAGAGCTTAAAGGCAGCCTAGCAAGGAAGCTCAAATACTGCAGGCGGAGGCCTGCGGTCTGCATGGAGCACACAGCACCGCTCAGGAGGGATGCTCACCTGGCAGTAGCCTCCTTCTAGCCATGGCGGCTGCACGGTGACTCTCATATTCCACAAAGGCAAATCCCCGGTTTTTGGTTTTATCTGCCGCGCTTGGGTAGACGATGACATCAACAACTCCTTCTGTGACCTTTTTCATCTCTGATAAGATTTCTTCTCTCTTCTTGGTTTTGGGGATTCCTCCCACAAACAGCCGGCAGTTGTCCACACTGGCACAGACCCCTAGGAGACGCCCATTCCTAAGGGGGGGAAAAAGCAGTTTTCACAGGTAAGAATCTGTGTGTAATGGAGGATGGTGGCAGAGGATGTTTCAATATAGACTGAGCCCACCCTCTTCACTGTCCCCACCCCACCCCCAGCTCAGTTTTCTCTGGTGGTACCAGGGCGTGAAACCAGGGCCTTGCAGTATGTCATAGATTTGGCCACTGATCTATATATGCATTCCTGACCCCCAATCTAAACAAAATTGAAAAGAGTCAGCAAGATTGTTCAGTGCGTAAAGGTGCCTGTTAATAAGCCTGTTGATCTGAGTTCTACCTCTGGACTCACATGGTAGAAGGCTAGAATGAATTCCCATAAGCTGTCCTCTGACCTACACACTCATGGTACGCATGTGTATACACAAAGTAAATAAAATAAAATAAAATAAAAAGGAAATGGTCTCTTGTCTGTAATACATTTTCTTATGTTAGCTTAGTTGTCCCAGACAAAAGAGCCTGCAAGATGAGCAAAATAAATGTTAATTCTGTTCTATAGACAATGAACTTGAGATTCCAAGAAATTAAGTGATTTGGTGAAGGTCTTATTGACTCTGAGGGGTGAAACTGGCCCTGGGCCTCTGTTTATTCTACCTTGTGGCATTAGTAAGGTGAAGGGTGCCTTCGCTGGCACAGATAGCAGACAAGCTTTGAGTGTACACAACTGTTGACTCAACAGTGCTCCTCTGGAATAGACCCTAGCAGACAGAAGTGAGGCCCAGGCCATAGGTATGAAGATGATCACCACTAATTAAAATATCCAAACTGTGAATGAGCAGTGTCTCACAAGCCAGAGATGTTCTAAAGCAGCTTTGTTGAGATGATGTTTTCTTGTGTCTGGACATTGCCTCATTGCATACCCTAGTATTAGCCCTGGTTCTTTTAAAATACTTTGCTGGTTTTATGTGTATGAGTATTTTGTCCACACATTTGTGCAGAAGAAGGTTTTGGATTTCCTGGGACGGACGTTTCAGACAGTTGTTAACCACCATGTGGGTGCTGGAAACCAAATCTAGACAGTCAGCAAGAACAGCCAGTGCTTCTAACTGCTGACCCATGGTTCTTGATCACTCGGTGCCAATGAACAATTGTCAGGTCATCCAAAAATGTCTTCTTCTTTCTAACTGTCTTTTAAGAGTGGACATTGTTGCTTCTGGCTGAGAAGCTCTAGTGAAGAGAAGATGGACTTTCATACTGAAGGATGCTTTGCAGCCACTATCAATAGTAACATAGAAGCATGTTTGGCAACTAAAAAACACTCTACGTCACACTGCTCAGGTTTTACATCACACTGCTCAGGTTTTTTTTTTAAAATAAAGAATATAAGAATAAATACATGGTGCCATTCTGTTTTTAAAAATATGTAGAAAATCTGGAAAGACAATTAAATTTCAACATATTATCTTAGGGACCAGGGTTGTGGATGAATTTGCCTTTTGATATTTTCTATATGTTAAATATTAGGCTGTGGGTTTTATAAATAGCTTGAATTACTGAAAACAATGAGGCATCCTTAACAAAAATTCCTTGTTTGTCACGAGTGAAAGGTCTTCTTTAGGCGAGTATGAGACTGGTCTGATTTTCTTGGAACTATTGGCTCTTGATTATCAGGGTCACTGTCTGATGATTGCTTCTCTTTTGCTGAAGAGCCAAGGGCAGGAGTCAGACTTGACAAACCTGGCTCACTCTGCCAATGTTTCACAGAGAATGGAGTTTCTTGGGTAGGGGGTTAATAAAATGGTCTTCCTGTTGTTGTTGTTGTTGTATACTTTATTATTTCATTCTATTTTATTTACACAGGTGTTCAGGCTAGTCCCAAACTCACTATATAGCCAACTATGATCTTAAACTCCCAATTCTTCTGCCTCCCTGTCTCAAGTGCTGGGATTGCAATTGTATACTGGTTTATGTGGTCCCTGGATTAAATTTCCGGCTTTGTACATGCTAGGCTCTACCAAATGAGTTTCATCTCTAGTCTTAGTTATATGTGTTTTAAATTTTCCTTAAGAAAGCATAAACACCCCTCTCACTTATTTAGAGATCATATTTTTGATGGTTAGTGGACTGTTCTGGTATCAGTTGCTAGCAGGAGGAGTCTAGAGTTTCTAAATTGTGTGACTGGCCAACATCCTTTCCCAGAATTGCCTGGAGACAAAATACAGTTTCTCACAAGCTTAGGGCATGACTTTAATGTCTCCAGAAGCCGGGCACTCAGAGGATGTTCAGTGAATATTTGATGGGGAGGAAGATGATGTGATAACCGTGGGTCTTTTCTGGGTAATAGCCTCATCCATCCCCTGAGAAATAGTGGCTGACAGCAAACGTTATTGTTCCTTTCTGGAAGGGAGGTTTTCTCTCTGGCAGACAGACCAAGGCAGAGTGGGATTTCTGATGATAGCTCTTGGCCTCTTCTTCTGACTAGTTCATGTTGAATTTATCCCACCTCCTCCTGGGTAAAGGTTCTCTGTTCCTTTAGCTTGCTTCTGGCTTCTAATTGGAGGTTTACCTGTGATCTTGGCCACTTTCTCTTTTCAAATTCTTTATCACATTTTTTTTCTCATTCTTTCCTCCCCACTTACCACTACCACAATTGCCAGTTAGCTTACATAGCACCTGGTCCTTTGAGGTGCAGAGATTTAATTACTTTATTACTTAGTTTATTTCTATGACATCCTGTGAGTTTTATAGAAAAGACAGTGAGATTCAAGAGGATACTGTTAATGAACAGCCATCCTGGCAGCCTGATGGTGTTTATTTTTCATACCTTATCTATTTTCAATAGTATTGGCAGGCTCCAGTGGATAACCATGGGTTGAGTAGATACAGCAAGCTATCAGTCTCCTACACAACCAAGTCCATGTACATTTCAACTCAAAAGGCACTTTGGGGTAGCTTTTACTGATAATGTGTCCATATTTCACAGAAGACTGAGGGATAGGACTCTTCCCATCACTGAAACCATATAACTAGGATATCTGAATTCTGTTTGAGTGGCTACCTTAATCTATCTGAACTGCTTTTTAAAAAAATGGCATAGCTTTTAATTTGCTTTTAAAAAATATTTGTTTATTTAATTTTATGTATATATGTGAGTACCTGCATGTATGTATGTGTACCATGTTTGTGCCTTGTGCCTATGAGGCTATAGATGAGGTTAGATCCCCCAGAATTGGAGTTACAGACAGTTGTAATTCTCCATGTGGGTACTGGGAACTGAACCCAGGTCTTCTCCAAGAACATCAGGTGGTCTTTAACCACTGGTCTATCTCTCCAGTCCCCGAATGTTTTTATTTGTGGTTTCATTATAACAATATGCCTTTAAAAATAACTCTGATATTAAAAAGCAAGGTTAAATTACAGTTTTACATAGCCCTTTCCACATTTGTCAGTGTATATTATTTTTGTATGATGTTTCAAACATCTCTGTGTGAGGTCACCAAGTACAAGGATAAAAGTGATGTTCTGAGAAGTCAAAGGATTTTACTAAAGGTTTCCTGACTGTGAATACAGTCTTCTATACACCACATAGATTTCTTTTGGGTTTGTAGAAGTATGTGTGGGAGGGAAGGCCTATTTGCTCTTCCTCTCAGATTGTTCTAGAATTCAACCTTAGGATTGACCAAAGTAAAGGTTGCCACACCCAGTCATTCTTCATGTAGCTAAAGCTGGATGATGGCATCGCAGTCCTTTAATCCAAGCACTCTTGAGGCAGAGGCAAGGAGATCTCTGTGAGTTCAATGCCAGCCTGGGCTACAGAGTGAGTTCTAGGACAGCCAAGGCTAGTTGTTAGTTGCTTCACAGAATTATGAGGATGCTTGTAACTTAACGTACTTTCGTATAAGTAGGGAAACCATTAGAGAGAAAGCCACTCTGTCAGTGTTTATCAGATTTAAGATTCTGTCAATTTTAAGTTTCATCTGCATTATAGAAGGGGGTTAAATGTGGAAAACTGGATCCTGGTCTTGGTTACAATGTTCTGAAGTTTTCAAAATTCTTTGAATTGTCTCTACAATTCAACCCAGGAAATGGATGAAATCTTCACTTTACAGATGAAAGTTGGGGCTGGAGAGCTGTGTTAATGGGTGGAGCATGTACTGCTCTTGTAAAGGACCCAATTTGGTTCCCAGCATCCATGGAGGATGGCTCACAACCACCTGTAAGTCTAGCCACGGTAGATCAGATGCCTTTTCTAGAATTTGTAGGCATACACATGTGCATGCATGCATGCGTGTGTGTGTGTGTGTGTGTGTGTACACACACACACACACACACACAATTAAAATAAAGTAAATCTTAAATAAATGAAAATGGGTTGCAAAGAAGCTAAACTACTTGCTGGCCCTTAAGTAAAGGTTGCTTGATCCAGAGATTCGCTGTTTCACTGGTCCTCCCAGATGGCCCGGGGCTTTCTTTAAAAAAGGATTTATGGCAGGTTTTGTCTCAAGTGAAGTTTAGAACTCAGTTTTATAAAAACAGATTATTGGTTCTACAGCACCAGTTATGTCCTGGAGCTCTCCTGTGCCCAATGCTTTTAAATGACATAGAAATGCTGTAACTCTGACCCTTCTCCCACTTCCACTTTCATAAAGTCACCCTGTATCTTTCCTCAGGTGTCTAATGTACATCTTTAAGGTCAAATGCCTCAAGTAAACGTTTTGCATGCTTCCCGCTTTCCTCCAGTTCCTCTATCCCAATGGCACACCATTCTCACTGATACTTGGATCCAAATCCCATGTTATAGCCCCAAGTTCTGGATGTGCTCACACTTGAAATTCCATATCGAGTCATCATGTTCCCCTCTTCCAGCTCCCCCAATATGTCTAGTTCTTAACCCTTTTTGTCCCCTTTGCTCATGATCCCTCATCAAGTCTCTGTCACTCCTTGTCTAGATCTAGAGCGGGCCTCACCCTTCTGCATGGTTTCCCTCTTTCCGCCCCTGCTCCACCACAGTTTGCCATCTGCCCAACAGCATAACAATGCTTTAAGACACATAAAGCTGATTAAAATTCTTTTCTTATTCCAGGTCTTTCTATCAATAAATTCAGATTCTTCAGCAGGGCTGACATTCTCCAACTGCCTTTAACCATCCTCTCTCTTTCCCCTTCTGGATTTTTTCTTCCTGTCTGTCAAACATCAAGTTTGTTCTAATTTTAGGAATTTTGTGTTTGCTATTTGTCGCTTTTCCCCCTTAATAACCTGGTTTGGGGTCTGACTATCTTGACTGAATTTTTCATCCAAATATCAGATCAAACTTTACTTTCACAGACAATATTTTCTTAAAATGGCCAAATTCAAGGAACATTTTCTTCACACAACCTATCCCACCATGGCTTTATATTTTCAGATTCTTTATTTCATCTTTTGCATTTGTGTTGTACGGGGACAGAGAGTACCTTGATATAGTTCTAATCTCTTGAGCAGCATTGAGTACATATTAATGAAATTAGTTAATTAATAAATTTTATCTCTGTGAACTTTAGCACCTCATACAGTTGTGAAATTAAATAAATGTTTAGCCAGATCATTTTCACCAAAGAAAGATCTAGCTTTTTATTCCTAGTTTGGATATTGTGTGCACATTCTCCATTAAATAAATGATAGAAAACAGACGCAGGTGAATTTCTGGATGAGGAACTTACCGAATTTCGTAATTATTAAGTTGCTTGATTGCATTCTTGGCTTCCTGCTTATTTGAGAATGTCACAAATGCATAGCCTCTGTTGTTGCCATTGAAATCCATCATCATTCTCATTTCATAAATTTTACCAATCTGCAATGAATAGAAGCAGAATATTCCTATTTACATATTTATACTCCCAGAAGTATGTGCACACACACACACACACACACACACACATGTGCACACATGTGCACACACAGGCACACACAAGATACTTGCTGAACTGCCTCCTGCCATGTTTGCCATTTGCATCCATGGGGAATGGTTTGCATACTTTTATGGTGGCTTCAGATTAATTATCTAATTTGTGGGAAAAGCCAAGTTAAATAAAGAAAATATAGACAAATGGCATTTCAGTCTCAGCTAACAAAATGTGCTTTTGGCTGAGTAAATGACCTTTTGTCATACAACTTGGAGATTTATGTAACGTCTCGGAGAGCCCAAAATGCATTTGTCATCTGAAGTACAGTTTCTTTATAGATTTGCTCATGCCTTCTGATTTGTCTTCTAATGTCTCCACGGATTGACCTTAACTTGGTTATAGTCTGCCACTGACATTTAAAACAGGAAACAAGGATACTCATTTGGGACCTTGCTAAGCTAACTTCCTGGCTGTCATTTCCCACTGCCATGATGTCAGGATGAATATAGTGTATTTCATAGGGAGGTCTCTTATGTTGGCAATTTCTAGGTTGAAAATGAATGCTAGCCTCAATACAACTGACAGAGGACCAGAACCTCAGCAAAAGCATGCTTGCTCTCCGTCCATTCTATCACCCTTCTGCTTACCCTTGCTCTCCTTCTTCTGCGCTCCAGCTATCCTGAACTAATCCAAGCTAAGTGATTTATTACCCCTAGCTTTTGTAAGCAGGGTGGTTCAAATATGTACAGTAGGCATGTGAGAGGAGATGCCAGTAAGCCTGCCCATTACTTCAGTTGGCTGCCCTCTGCTTAGCCTTACTCTACTCAACTCCAAAGAACTCGTTCAGGAGCATCTATTTCTTCTTGATGAAAGAATGAACATTTTTTTCCTGTTTCATGTGTTACCCATTCTCATTTTTATGTTAAGAATTAAAAACGTGTACAGTATTTTTGGTATGCTGTTTGAGATTCTGTGTATAAAACCAATGGTTCTGAACCAGAGGCTGTACATGGTGACAATTGATTTTTGTCATTTAGGGGAAGAGCCAAATTCTCATGCTAAATGTGCTTACTGGAAAAATATACCTGGCAAAATATTAAAAATTAACTTTAAGATTGTACTTTTTTCTATAATTTTGAGTTTAGTATCAAAATACCAATTGGAACTAGGGAAATGTTTTCCTTAGTAATCATATAAAGACATTGAGTGACCATGTTCTTAATCTGTTCAGTGCATTAAGTAAGATAATCAATCCTACTTGCAGAAGAAAATTTTATTTGAATCAATATGTATAGATACAAATTTAAGCCATGACAAGCATGCATAATTCCTTATATGAAATGCTGTACTTTATAAAGTCATATTAAGATGTCAAGTTGGGGCAGTATCTTGATGGATTGCTACACTGTTCTGTATTGTTAGATATACTGAATTTGCAGTGATTCAGCTACCAGGAGAGAGATGGGGGAAGAGATATGAATTTGAGAGTTGTCAGCAATGGTCTTTCAACTTATCAGTTCAACAAGACAAAGAGCTGGGCAAAGGCACTAATAATAAAGGGACAGTCATTAACAGATGGGAAAATTTATCGCTGTCCATGTTTGGTGTGAGAGATGTGGGAGAGAATCATCAAACGGGGCACGCTGAGTGTGAGAGATGTGGGAGAGAATCATCAAACTGGGCACACTGAGACGGTCCAGTGGGTGAAGAACTTGCCGCATAAGCATGAGGACCTATGTAAATCCAGATGCAGTAGCACACATCTGTAATCCCAGGGCTCCTACAAGGAGCTGGGAGGCCAAGACAGGAGAAATCTGCAAGCTCATGAGCCAGCTAGCCTTGTAATATGCAGCACTGAACAAGAGAGCTCGACTCAAACAAAATAAAATGTGAAGACAGACACTGATGCTGTCCTCTGATCACCACACGCATTGTGTCGCCTTCATCCATACTCACGCACACAAACATAAACACACACACACACACACACACACACACACACACACACACACACACTGTATACATACATTTTACACAGGGATTTTTAAAAAGTTGAAAAAATAGTAAAAGCAAACTAAAGAGAATAATATTTTTCTCCTAAAAGAAGAAATTAAATTTGGACTCACTTTTTCACACAATGGTATAAGTTCATCCTCAAAAAGGTCCCGGGGAAGTTTTCCAATAAAAATCTCACAGCCCCTTTCTGGGGGTGCAGCATCCCAGCCTGGTGGAGGACCACCGTACTTTCTTTGTCCATTTTCCTGTGTGTCCAGGGAGGATGTATATGAAGGAGAGAAGAAAACATCAAATCTTTAGTTTGTTTTCCTTATTTAAAAAATTCATTTTAGTTAAGGACTATTTTAGGAAATATTTGTCATTGTCAAGTAGTAGTAGATGACCTTCTAGAAGATAAAAGTTAAAGACTTGTCTATGTCTGTGTGAATCTTAACACTTGTCTGTTCCAAAGGCTTGCTCAAGATAACCGTGATTGACACTTGTAAAGTGCTGAACTATATGAGAAGTTATTCAAGGATATCTTTACACAATTTCTCATCAGTTACAACGTTTTAGAGTGATACCATGCATCCTAATACAGAGGAGTGATTCAGAACCCCACTACAGGTCTAGGCAAGGAGACAAAGTCTGTGGCTCTGTGTCTTTTGTTTTAAGAAATTATTTTTGTCATTTCATTTTATTGTAGTAGAATACCTAATTCTGTCTTGGTGTCTCAACAATGAAGGAGAGAGGTTGTCCTACTGTTGTATAAATGTCCCCAAGGTGGGTCATCAAGTGATCTGACTGTAACTGGGCTCTGGGCTCTGGGCTCTGACTGAACTCTATAGTTGTGTGTAGTGCAGCACACTGGAGTGTTTTGACTCCATTCATTACTCACTAGCTGTGCTACTTTAGGCAAATAACTTAACCTCTCAGCACCTTAGTTTTCTCATGTGCAAAGTGGGGGTAACGGCAGTCTTTGCCCCGAGGGCAACCTGCATCAAATAGGCAAGGCTGGCCATTGGCCCTTAGCCCGTAATCAATACTCAGCTGTTATTAATTCCTTTCTTCCCTCTTTCCTAAGACAAGCAATATAGAGACCGTCTAAACAGAAAAACACGAAGATCAACACTTGGAGATGTGAACTGGCTAATTTGGGGGATAGCTGCTGGTGAAGGACTTCAGTCTGTTTCCAAAGATGACAGTATGGTAAGATGTTCCCTAACACTGCCTCTTTATGTGAGGAGCAATGATGTTCTCAGTCCAAACAGCACTGACTTCTACGTTTCTCTCAGACCTAACAGATGTTCCTTTTGGAGAGGAATGTGACTGGCATTTTCCTCCAATGCCAACTCTCTGTTTTCCTAGGGGTTAAAGACCAAAATATGGGTACAGCCTGGCACTGCTGATGTGCTGTAGTTCATTTGTTGGAGGAAGATAACCAAGTCACAATATACTTCAGCACAATTAGAACTCCAGATTATCACATTTTATTGTAACTATTAAAGGGCCCAATTGTTGGCACTCGTTAAAAAAGTCACCATTAATACATTAGGTAGTTTCGGGCCAGGATGCATAGTGTTGTATCACAAATTCAATATACACAGTGGAAAGAAAAACATCCCAGTATATCACTCCCCTCATCCTCAAAAGTAATTACTGGCATCCTCAAAAATAATCTGCCTTCCCAAATGCTTTTTGTGTATACTTTTGGAAGGTATGTTTTAGTTTAAAGACATCATTTTGTGAGGTGGCTGCTTATTGTTTAAAATTAAATAAAATAAAGCAACTTGTGGCATCATTTTTATGCTCTGTCTATACCAACTCCAGTTTTCAGTGATTTTTTTATTTATTTTCAAAAACGATTTATTTATTTTTATTTCATCAGCAATGGTGTTTTGCTGGCATGAATGTCTCTGTAAGGATGTCAAATACTTTGAAACTGGAGTTACAGACAACTGTGAGCTGCCATGGGGATGCTGGGAATTGAACTCTTAACCACTGAACCATCTCTCCAGCCTCAGTTTTCAATTATTTTGTCAGAGTTTGCCCCAACGCTCTTTGCATCACAGTATTTAAGAGATGTCTGTGGTCAAAGTCACCTTTTTATTGAGTCAATTTATATGATGTTGCTTTAAATAATAAGACACAAGGATGCATTGCCTTGGTTACTTTTTGCTTCAAGCCATTGGGCCTGCTTCATCTTACTAAATCTGTAGAACTTTGCCTATAAGTGTTTATAATTTCTTACCCTATATTCTTGAAGGTTATCTAGCAGCAAAACTTTAATATCCAACAAGCCTGAGAAATGACATAACTTTGTCTTAGTAAAACCACAATCCCCTTAAGAATGTAGTATCTGGATCTCAACTGAGAGTTTCCTAAATATGTCAATTTGACATCTGTGAAATTGGTCAGAGTTTTATTTTCTGGTTTTCTAGCTAATACCTGGATACCAGCTATAGCATGCCACATAGCATTCTAGCCTCAGAGTGGTGTCATGGCGCAGGAGCTATTGCTGTCCCATTTTACAGGAGATACAAGGTCAGAGAGTAATTGCTGAGGTCATAAGTTTGTTATGTAGAGAAGCCAACGTTTGAACATAGGAAGTCAGCCTGAGTTCATCAGCTTGATCCCTACATATCACAGCCTTGATGTTAGAAAGCCTAGGGATTTAAACAAACACAGACGTTCAACTCAACACATGAAAATGTTTGTCCTGCCATTAATCAGAAAAGTGCCTTGCCTCACTTAAAACTCTTTCCAACTTGCAGTCATTCAATTACATAAAATTTTGGGGAGAACATATCTCACCCTGATTATATACAAAGGAGCAGATTATTAATGCTGATCACCATTCCCTCCCTGGGCCAAATCTTGCCATTTGGATGATGGCTATCTCTCCTATATTCTTTCCTGTGCATTTCAGATATTTATAATGCCTAACTAATTGTTAGAATACACAGTATAAATTTGGCCAATATTTTTACCCCTCAGATTGAGGGAATCAAACTCATATGGCCAATCAAACTCCACAATGGCCAAATGGCTCTTCTGGAATCTTTGATTACATGAGTTTCCTTTGAATTGAAAATAAATAAGCAATGAGCAGAATGACCTTTTTAAGTCGCATTTCTATTGTCTTGATTGCTAGAGTTGCTAAAAATAACAATGTGTATGTTATGGGTATGAGAGCTCCATTTGCTTATGTGGTTTGGAAGCTTATTAATTGTGTTTTCATGGTTTCTATAAACACATGAAAAATATGCCCAATAATAGTCTTGGGAATTGCAGAGTCCAACCAGTTTAGAGATGCCCTGAAGTTCATGCAATGGGGAACATTTGCCCTGGGAACCACCCACTACAGTTGGAATGCACCAGCAGGAGAAGTTCAGAGCAATTTGAGGCAGGCACTGGGCATTAGTCACAGGGTCAGAATAACTGTCCATCACTCTGAAAGGACTGATATTTCAGGTCCTATTTTTATAGTTGAGGAGTTTAAAATAGGTAAAGCTAGACTAAAACTGTGCCTTTCTCTTCTGGCTGGTATCCTCAGGGCTTTATTCTCCTCAGCAACCCAAACGTATTAATAGTTCAGAAAAACAGACTAGAAATATTTTTTTAGAGATTTTTTTTATGTGAGAGGATGTTTATTAAACTCTGGGAAATTTTACCTTTCTTTATAATCAGGTTTTCAAAACTTCCTCTGTTTCTGCACCCATATAAATAGGTAGAAAACTTTGGACTGTCTAAAAATCGAAGACTCAGTTCTAGCTATGACTCCTGTTTCTTTTTTAAGTATTGCATGCTGAGGCTGCCTTGTAACTTAGTTTAGGTCAAGCATGTTTAGAATTTCCTCCTCCCCAGATACTTTACATTGTTCTTCATAATGAAATTATGGCTACCATCTTCTTGACTTCAGATAAAACTAGATAACTTTGTTTAATAGATCATTCTGAGCAATAAATCTTAGCATTAATGCTGAAAGTAAACTGTTTACTTTGTTCACCATGCATCAGAACCTATTGTCCATTGAGAAAATCTACCTCCTAGAGGATTTAAAAATGTCAGCTATTTACTTTTCTAGCTTTCCTTGCAGCTTGAATGGCTGTGGTTTTTGGAAGTAATAAAACTGAGTTCTGGTACAAGATTTGTAATAGTTCAAACTTGAGTGTTGAGCATTTACTGGTTATGGGTATATTTCCTCATCATTATAAATCTGTGATGTGCTTTTGTGTTTCATTCATAAAAGTTTTCCCTTAACCTGGTTCTCAAAACCCAAACTTTCATTAGCATCTAGGGGTAGAGCCTTGTGTAATTTAAATACATATACATATTAGCAATGCATGTTATATATGTGATATATGCATATACACTATACATGTAATGTGATATATGTAATATATAACATATTGAGTTCATTTGGCATTGTTCATATGTATGTATGTAACAATAATTAAAAAGAAGAGATTGAGAGTTTGAGAGGGAGTTTGGGGTAGGGACTTGGAAGAATGTGGAGGCAGAGAAGGAAGGGTAGAAATGTTAATACAGTACTCATTTATGAAGTTCTCAAAACATTTTAAATTAAAAAAAACCAAATTTTTAAAGATAATATAATACTTTCTTAACATAAGATTTTCTGTTGGATTAACTAGAATTTTCTCCTGTTATTTGCACATAAAAGTAATGACAACTTCATTATGGTTGAGTCAGGCGTTATGTGAGTCTTTGAATGCGTTAACTCACACAATCTTCCCCACGTGTGAACGAGGAACCGCAGACACAGAATGCACCTGAATTCATACACATAGTATTAATGGCAGAGACACAAGGGAATCCTAAGACCACACATTTCGTCACAACATCGTTTGCCAGGGCTCATACACTATCAGCCCATATTCTCACTTTATGGGAAACAAAGTTCAGAGACATTACATAAATGGTCTACAATTCCAGCAGGTTAGCTTATTGCAGGAAACACTACACTGGAGGTCCCACGTTTCTCAGTTGAGTGAGCTTCAGGACATATTTGTTATTTAAAATGTTTCCGTCTGTGTTCTTTCAGGTTTATCAGCCTTTTGCTCTCTCTGCCGCCATGCCTGCTTTCTTTTCCAGCTTCAACAAACAGGGAGGCCACATGGTTTCTCCTTGTGTGTGAGCCCGTTTGTAAACAGGGAGATCATTTTTGAATGACCCCGTACCTAGTTGCTATTAACTTCAATTCTTTTAATGACTTGGGATTTTTATGTTAAGTTTGTAATATGTTTTTTTCCTGGTTCTCTTTGGCTCTTTGTACCTTTTATCTTCTCTCTAAAAGAAAAGAAATTGCACATCTTTTCTAACCAAACTGCTTTAGGAACCTGTGCTTTTTTCCACCTGGCCGTTTGCATTTACCCTCACTCCTGTTACTGCTGATGCTGGCCTATTCATCTGTTCGTGGTGGTGTTTCTAGCTCCTGTAAGCCTGCCTTACCCAGAACAATGATTTTGGGGGTCAACACCTCTGCATGGTTCTTAGCATCAGCACCAATGCATTGAGAACATTTGTCTAGATTGTACCTGCTAAGGGTTATGAGTCTACAGTGTATGTTCCCAGCTATCAATTTGCAAGACCCACTGAAAGATTTTATTTAGACAGTATTTTCTTTTATAGTCTGCCTGTATTATAAGTCTCTCATTATATGATAGGTGAGTCTTACAGGCCTTAATTAAGATATATAAAATGTAAATTCATTGCCTTGGGTCAACAGACTATAATCTATAGTGGATATTTGTCTTGTTAATTCTATATAAAGATAATTCCATATGAAGTTAATTCTATACAAGGATCATTATTTGCCTGGTTTAGTTTTTTATTTCTCTTGTGAGACAGTGTCTCACATACTACTAGATAGTCCAGGTAGCCTGTAATTGTTATCCTTTTGCCTCAGCCTCTTGAATACTGGGATTAGAAGCATATACCACCATCTCTGACTAGACTGGGAGGGTTTTTTTTGTATGTATATGTATAATTAACCTATATACTATCTATGTTGGTGTTGTTATCCTTATTAGTTAATTTTTATAATCCATACAAGGTATATGCAAGATAATGTGAAATATTATTTGCCTGAAGGCTGTTGAAGGTCCAAAACATTGGTAAATAGTCCCATCTTCATTTTAAGTTATTAATAATATCATAAAGAAGAAGACAATTTTAAAAAATCAAATTGACCCTTTTAATAAAATCTCTTGATACTTCTTTTCCTTTGAGCAACATGTGTTGTAAAATATTTGAAGCATTCAAAAATCAAACTTTCTGTAAAAAATAACTTGTACCTTATAAAGGTTTTGGCCATCCACAAGGATACTAAATTCAAGAATAGAAAAAATCAGAAATCAGAAAACGTATTCTGAGCACCTGTATTTGTTTCTATATAAGAGAACATGTAAAGTGCCAACTGGCTTCGGAGGCCTGCGGGCATCCTGTAGAGCAGTTTCCACAATGATGGGCTGTGAATCATGTGTTTCCTTTCAGAGGCCTGGGATTGCTGTGCTCTGCCCACCCATGATGGTTCTGGACGTGCATCTTTATGTATTGCTCCAATATCCAGGGGCCTCTAATATTTTAGATATAAGTTGGTGAAAGTCTTGGCAGACACAGTTCTATGTTTTGGGCTCTCATAACCTGTAATTTAACCAGTAACCCCCGCTTGTCAGACTACAGACAGTGACTTCCATGTGTGGTTGTGTCAATAAACATAGAGTACTGAAAAATTTGGCATCAACAAAAAAAAATCTCAACACTGAACGACCAAAAACGAATTTAAAATCAAATGCATGGTGAATCCTAGGTGTTTCTTGGAGGGCTTACCTGTCTATTGTATCCTGAAACTCTGCTGCAGCCTTGGTTGTAGACACACAGCATGTGCACTGCCCATTGTGAATTCCATCATGCCACAAAGTGCCACTGAACGCCACCCAATATACCTGGGCTCAGATTTAAAACTTCATATGCTATAAATTATAGTGGTTTTTTTTTTACTTATGTATGAAAATTTCTCATTTGACAGAAACATAATGGTTTAATTATGGGAAATGACAATATTTTCTTACATTAGTATATCTTTGGATTTTATTATGTCAGAATGTTTGATTTTAAACATTTCTGTTTGAATGACTGACTCAAGTTTCATAAAATAATCATTAGACGAATTTTGGCTTGCTTTTGGGACACAATTTCCAACAATTTCTGTAATGGCCTGACCTCTGCCACTTTGTACTATGTGTGTTTATGA
>CABHPQ010137666.1:1360-18886 GCA_902168405.1 Peromyscus aztecus | reverse complement strand
ATAATAATAAATAAAAAAGAAGAAATATTTAAAATCAAGTTAGAGATTATGCTGGTCTCATGAAGTGAGTATATCAGGTTGTCCTCCAAGATATGTAACTTCACTAGTCCTGGGTAGTGATTTCTCCCTTGTTGAGGGGGTCTTTGATCTAATTAGAGAGCTGTTGATGATGGCCAGCGTACTCACGCCGCTACTGCGCCCTCGGGATTTTCTTGCTATGCCGGTTGTTGCTGTGGTTCAGAGGTGTCCTAGCTGGGTAGGGTTGTTGGTTGCTTCCTTCCTGTGGAAGCTTGCAGAGTACTTTCTGGTACCACAAAAACTAGTCCTCAGGGAGGATGCTTTCAAGACAGTTCCAGCTCAGGGGCCTCTGGGCCCTGTGTCTGATGTACATAGTATTTTCAGCAATGAGGACTTACTTTCAACCTCTGGGAGATGAGCAAGAGGAATAGCTAACAGTGTTTTGGAAGTTGTTTGGACAACCCTGACCAACAATCAAAAGAAGGATTCTCGTGTCTGGTGTTGATGATCTTTAGATCTCGGAGGAACATTGTCAGTAATGATGGGTCTTTTTATTTAAACTATGTATGCACATTCATATACTTACTTACACGTATTATTTTCAGGTAGTTGTTTTAGTTAGGGTTTCAATTGCCATGAAGAGACACCATGACCGTGGCAACTTTTATCAGGGAAAATATTTAGTCGGGTCTAGCTTATAGTTCAGAGATTTAGTCCATTATCTTCATGGCGGGAAACATGGCAGCATGCAGGCAGATATGGTGCCGGAGAAGGAAGCTGAGAGTTCTACATCTTGATCCATAGGCAGCAGAAGGAGACTCTGTATCACACTGAGTACATATAAGACCTCAAAGCCCCCACAGTAACACACTTTCTCCAACAAGGCCGCACCTACTACAACAAGTCTACACCTCCTATTAGCACCACTCCCTGTGGGCCAAGCCTTCAAACACATGAGTCCATGGCGGCCATATTTATTCAAACCACCGTAGTAAATAGTATGATTTCTTATGACCTCTTCAGACACCATTACTATTATTTTATCCTCCTTTGGTATTTACCTCCCTCCCTCATCTATAATTAGAGCTCTACTTTGCTCTTCCATTTCCCCTTCAGATCACTTCAGATCACTTTTACCCTGTTCTCCCCATCTCTGTTGCTCCCCCTATGCACAATGGTCCCCTTTTATACCTTCCTGGTTTTTATTATTACTCATGCTATGTGCTCAAATCTGAAGATTTGGAGCTAGGCACCTCAGATGAGAGAGAATATGAGACTTTTGTCTTTCTGGGCTTGGATTACCTTATTCAATTATGCTATTTTCTAGTTTGAGGGGTCATTGAGATAGAAAGATTGTAAGAAAGAGCTAGAGGAACAGGGAGTTTGCTATGCGGTTGTTTCTCCTAGTAATATCAGAAAGTACACCCATCAAGTCTCATCAACTTGATTGGCTAAACATGAGCTGCACAAGGACAACACTAGACATGTTAATGCAGGTATGAAAAAGCTCAGGAGGCGTCAACCCTACACTAAGAGTAGGCAGCTAAGGGATGACGACAGGAGGAGAAACCGTTTTCCCCACAGGACAGCGCGTGAACTGGTTTTACAGCACTGAATGGTCAGCCCCCAAAACAGATGCATGCAAGCAATATTATACAGGCTGAGTGCATTGTATTTGTGTATTTAAGAACACACACAGGAACATGTGTGTGTGTGCACACACACATTAATGAAAACAGGGGCTATGAATAAGAGAGCAAGAAGAGAGGCATCTTGGAAAGTGTGGAGGGAGGAGAGTGAAGGGCGAGGGGTGGTGGTGACATAATTATAATCTCCAAAAATAAATAATTCAGAAGTCGACATTTCAGCATATAAGAATGGTGCTTGTCAGGTAATGTTTGTAGAAATTATGTTTTTATAATCAACATAAAGATTACTCAAAAAGAAACTTTAAGTTTTATGCTATAAATGAACGGCCCCTATTGATGCCATTTTTAAAGTTCAGACAATTGAAGTCTGCAAATTATCTACATTAGTGTCAGCGTTTCTGTGTACTTCATGCTCATGCAGAACATTTTGAAATTATATAAAAATACAAGTAAAAATAAGTCATATATGATTATCAAATGTTTAGAATTTTGCATGTAAAATGCTTATGAGCACATTTACCAATTTTTCCTGGCTTTGTATATTTCATTTATTCTGAAAAACACACTTGTATCACATCCACTAGTTGTTTACTTTTCGTCTATTCCACAAATATAGTATTTTAAAAGTACAACTTTAAAAAAACAAATAAAATGCCATAAGGGAAGCCATTACTTTCAAAACACTAATAATTAAAAATAACATTCAATTAGTTTTTAGTGCTTTTATGTCTTTTTTCAATTCAGTCCTTTTCATTTCCTTGAATGAATTTTAGGCATCTTTACAATTGCTTACAGCAGATTAGAATTTTTGGAATCCTTGATGTGGACTGATTGAGGCAAGCAGCAGTCATGATCTCGCCCAGAGAGCATCCAGTGCCATTTAGGCCATAAACACCATGGCAGAACACTCAACACAAGAGCTCCTCCATCAACGAACCTTCACCACCCAGTCTCATTCACTACAAGCACAAGGTTGTACAAAAGAACTCTAGAGTGCCATATTCTATCGTCACTGAAACTTGCTACATAATGCTACTTAATAAAGACTTGAACAAGAAAACGGGACAAATCCCCTGCTGACTGCAAGACCTTTGAGAACACAGATATATTTGTGATTGTGCAATAAGAACTTTTCTTTCAGAACCCATCCAGAATCTCTTGATGAGTTCCACCAGAATCAGTCTCTCATTTTAGAAGCAAGGTTCAATCTGACATTTTACAAAGCCATCATCTGAAGGCAAAGTGAAGGCAGCGTCTTTGGAACAGCCCCCGGCCATCTGTCCTGCTTTTGATAAAATGTGAAAAGGCAGTAGGGTGGACCATGACGCTCTGCCACCAGGTTCATCTGGAGAGGATCCCCTGCCCCCCAGGAGTGTTCATGCCACCACGTGTTTCGTCTCTGTCACTGACTCTTGTACAGATGCGCTTATTCTCCTTGTAAATCGCTTTCCATTCAGTGTTCATGTGTACTGTCAAGGGTGTTATGCACTGACAGTGCATGAAAAATGAGTAATGAAGGCTAAAGAAGGACCTGAGTGTGCCATTTACAAGGATAAAAACAGAATTTCTGCATTCCTATTTATTTTTTATCACCTCATTATGGAAATGCTATATGTTCTTCCTGTAATAAAGCAAGCCAACAAGACTAGAAAAGGTTGTTGGAACAAATCCTTTGAAACTCCCCACTTCTCAAAACATTAATAGAACAATTGGAGAAAATGATCTTGGAAATAAAAACCAAAGATCCCAAGGCACAGGCTTTGAAAATATTCTGCTAGATAGCTTCTAGATGAGGCCAGATTAAAGCTCACAGTCACTTTCTAAACTGGATTTAGTGATGCCAAAAGCAAACAGAAGAGATCCTGATAAATGCCAAACATAGGCATCAAGACCCGGGGCACCAGGAATGGCAGGGGCAAGAGTTGGCATGCTGCTTGCCTGAGGAGGGCAGTGCATGGTTTTCCTGCAGACTACAAAGGCCTAATGCATTCAAATGCTTTACAAGGATATAACATGAATCTTAAAAGGTCTTATTAATAAAAACAAACCCAGGGCCAGGTATTGGGGTGAATACTGGAAGATCAGAGAGACGGAACACAAACCACAGCTGACCTCACCTTGCCAACTTCTCAGCTGATCCTATATCCTTGAACTGGAAGCCTCTGAGTCCTCACCCGAATGAATCTCAGCTGAACTGCTGCTCAAAAGCCTAAAAGCTTAACAGGCTCTAGTTTCTGGTCCTCATGCCTTATATACCTTTCTTCCTCCTGCCATTACTTCCTGGGATTAAAGGCATGTATCACCATGCCTGGTTGTTTCCAGTGTGGCTTTGAACTCACAGAGATCCAGATGGATCTCTACCTCTGGAATGCTAGGATTAAAGGTGTGTGTGTCATCATTTTCTGGCCTCTATATCTAGTGGCTGTTCTGTTCTCTGACCCCAGATAAGTTTATTAGGCTCCACAATGTATTGGGGAACACAATATCAACACACAAGGATATGCATATACTTTGACCCCCAAACTCTTCTTCTCAGAAGTTAGCCCAAAGAAAAATCTCTTGGATTCTCACAAATATTTAGCTATATTTCATTGCTATTAAGATCAGCAAAGAATTATATGTGAGTGATATAAAAATAATTACTTCAAAAATTGGATAATTATTGGATATTACTTTGTTACCATACTGAATATTATTTTATTATTAGGATGATGCTTGTGGAAACTGGGGAGATGTCTTAGTGGGTAAACAGCTTGTTGTGTAAGCATGGGAGTGTGAGTGTAGATCCTCAACATCCAATTGAATAGTTGAGCTTGATAGTAAATTCAGCTTGATAGCAACTCTAGCTCTGAGGGGTCAGAGACAGGGATATCTACAGAATTCTCTGGGCTAGTGTAATTGCTGAGTTTTGAGTTCAATAAGGAACTTTGTCTCAAAAAATAAGGTGGAACATAGTTGAACAGGATATCCAGTGTCAATCATTGGCCTTCACATGTATATGGACAGGTTCTACACACACACACACACACACACACTGACACTTGAAAGGAGTGACTAATAATATGAGAAATATTCCCAATAAATGTCCTTAAGTGATTTCCAGGTACAATAGAAGACTGGAGGCTGCCTCTCTGTGAGCCAGTAAAGAAAAGAGTCAGAACAAGGAAAAAGTAGACTATATCCCCAAGAAAGACATAGAGTAAACACTTCAGAAACTTCATGAAGGGTGTGGAAGGACACTGGCAAACAGCAGACAAAAAAAGCACAGAACTCAGTGAAGTAAGCCAGTATACCCTCAGCCACGGATTCCCCCTCAGGGAAAAGAGAAGCTGAAGACACTTCCAAAAGTCAGATGAAATATGACTCTACCACCGTAGGACAGGCCTGCAGCCCTCAGATCTTAAAATCCAGTTGCCAGTTTTGATGATCCAGTGATATCCCTTGTGGACAGATGTGGGGTTCCCCTGATCCCACCAAAGAATTAGGCCCACTGCCCGCAGCAGACCTTGACTGAAGAGGGGTAGTGTGCCACCAGCAGCCATGCAGCCTCCTGGTACCCAGGGACAATCAGATGCAGTAGGGAGTCGTGTCAAGCAGGAACTCCTTTATTAAACATCAGCACACCCTTTATAAAGCACCAAACCACAAACCAGCTTTCCTTCTACCAATCACAACGAAGATCAGGTATCCACGAGTCTCTCTGGGCATAGCTCAGCATGATGATCATGAGGAGGCCATGCAACTATGTCATCTCTCCTGATCCCAAGAGCCAATCATAATTTTTGGTAAACAAGTTAGGTCTCCACCCAGCTCACTTCCTCTCAGCGCCATCTTTGGCTTTTGCAGCCCCACATGTGCTCGGCATACCCACAGACAGACCTGTCATGGAAAGAACTCAAGCTATATGACTCAGGAGGCACTGAATAGGTGCCATCTTAAAAAAGGAGCTAATCCAGGGGTCTGCTTCAGATCAGGGAGCCCCAGTCATGCTTCCCATAGTCCTTGCATGAAGGAAGCTCAGGAGGCAGTTATGGAGAGGAGAAGAGGTGCTGACAGCCAGAGTCTAGATTGCAAGTGAAACTTTATATTTTCATACTGGGTAGAGAATACAAAGCATGAATTTTTTACCTGCTCTTGTCTGTAGCTTATTAATGCACATTTTTATATTTCTAACCCCTCTTTGAGTCTTTAATCCTATATATTACTAATTTATCCCATGCTAGTAGACTTTAGTTGATGATCTGGCTAGTTTTTCGTTGGACAACCCATGGGTTACAATCTGGAGAGTTTAGAGAGAATGACTGGAGTGACAGAATCTGCCCAGCTCATAGGCTGCAAAGCTAACTGTGGCCAACAGAGGTTCAGAATGAAAGTGAACTGCCAGAGTGAAGACAGCTCTATTGGAAATGAAACACTTTCCAATACAGACTCAATCAAAGCAGAAATCATGGGAACAAAGGGTCTATGAGTCCAGGTGACCCTGCCACATTACATGCATGTGACTGGCAGTTTCCAAGCCTTGGAGACCCTGGAAGAAGCTGCTTGGACACATCATCATTTTTTTCTTCCCTTTTCATGCTCTGTGATTCCTCTCTTTATACTATGTATTTAGCAGGATTTTTTTTTCTTTATTGGAGTTTTAGAGTCATTTTTTGGCTTTCCTTTTTTAAGTTATTCCTTCCAATATATTCCTTTTATTTTGATTATGCATTATTTTTTTCTATTTGGGGTACTATAATTCATTTCTTTAGTTTATTTTTTCCTCCCTGTATTGCATTCTATTCCTGTCTCTATATTTAATAGCATTTTCTTTATATTATTATTGATTTATTTTTGGTGGGTGAGAGGAATAAAGCCCTGAGTGAATGTGTGCTGTTGGACATGTCCAGGAGCTCAAAGCCTCAGACAGACCCATAGAAGGATGGCAAAGTTGACAGATGGGCAAGTTGCAACATAGAAATATAAGAAACATGAAAATCAAGGCAAATGATACTTCCAAAAGAAGGCAGAATTAATATTGTAAAAATGACTGTTACTGAAAGTGATGTACAGATTCAATTCATTTGATGAAAGGTTCAGTGTTATTCTTCAAATAAAGAGAGAGAAAATTCTAAGACTTTTGTGGAAGTACAAAAGATCATGAAGAGCCAAAACAGTTCTTAGGAGAAAGTGCTGAATCAATATGATACCTCACCTCAAATTATATTTCATAACCATACTAGCAACATGCACACAGTGTAGTACAGACATGTAGGTCAAATGGAATAGAAAAGGGGCTCAGAAATAAACCCATGCATACAGAGCCATCTAATTGTTGACAAAGGTATCAGAAGCACAGACAAGAAAAGTCAATGTGGAAAAGTAGATTTCCGCATGTTGAAAAATGAAGACTAGATCTATATTTCTCACCTTGCCCAAAACAAAATGCTTCTATGTTAGGTCTGAAAACTTGAAAAAAAAAAGAAAAAGAAAAGGAAACACTTGAAAATATTGACACAGGGAAGGATTTTCTAAAGCAAATTCCAATAACAGAAGAAATAATCCCCCAAACTGATAAATAAAATTTCGTGAAATTAAAAAGCCTTCATTCTACAGAGGAAGTGGTCAAAGCGCAGAGACAGCCTACAGTATGGGGGAAATTCTTTGGCAACTACAACTAAGACAAGAGATTGGTATCTAGGATGTATAAAAAACTGAAAATGTTAAATAGCAAAATTCCAAATCATCTGATCAATCAATCAATCAGCTAATAGAATTGAATTTGTATTTCATCTTTGAGAATTGCTTCTTAAAGTTCAGGAAAAAAAAAGAAAAGAAAAAAGAAATACAAATGGCCAGAAAAAGGGACAATTGCCAACATCCTTAGTCACCAGAGAAATACAAATTAAAGCCACCTTGTGACTTCGTCTCACCTCTGTCTGAATGGCTAGTATCAAGAAAATAAGTGAAAGCAAGTGCTGGTAAGGATGAGGTAAAAGAGGGACCTATCCATTGCTGGCGGGTATGCAACCTGCTGCAGTCACTGGAGAAATCACTATAGAGGCTCCTCAAGCAAACTGTACGTAGAAGTGAGGTATGATCCAGTTATACCACTCCTGGGCACATGCCCAAAGGACTCAGACTCTATGCACCTGTGTTTATTGCTTCACTATGCACAGCAGCTAAGGGATGGAGCTTGTCTAGGTGTCTATATACACAAAGGAACTGAGCTGTAAAAAACTGAAATCATGACATTTTCAGGGAAATGTACGCAACTGGAAACCAACATGTGAAGTGAAACAAGACAGATTCACAAAGGCAAGTACCATATTACCTCTTCCATTCCTAGATTAAAAAAAATATAGATATATATCTGTTTGTCAGAGGCTGGACCAACAGCCGGGGAGCCGGCATGGGACTGACCCAGGCCCTCTACACATATGTGACAGTTGTGGAGCTTGGTCTTCTTGTGGGACTCCTAGCAGTGGGAGCAGGGGCTGGCTCTGACTCTTTTGCCGGCTTATGGGACCCTGTTCCTCATACCGGGTTGCCTTATTCAGCCTTGGTACAAGGGGAGGTTCTTTGTTTTGCTCTACCTTGATATGCCATGTTTGGTTGATGGCCATGGGAGTCCTGCCCCTTTCTAAATAGAAAGGGGGAAGGAGGAGATGCTGGGAGCAGAGGGAGGTGAGGGGAGAGACTGGGAGGAGAGGAGGGAAAGGGAACTGCAGTTGGGATTTAAAAGCACAATAAGAAATAATATCATTAAAATGTGTTTGTGTCTTAAAACTATGATGGGGATGATGGGAAAGGAGGAAGAGACCTCCAGGGAAGTGGCAAATACAGAGGGTAATGGAGTACATGTGATAGGAAAGCAGAATGCAGGCTAAGGAAGGAGGCAATGGCTGGAGAGGGAGGGAGAGAGCAGGTAAGAAGGTCTCAGTGGTGAGGGCAGTGGAGGAGGAGAGCACATGAGAAGAAAGTGTACTGAGACCAATGTATGAAGACGCCATGTTGAATCTCATTGCTTAGTGTGCTAACCTTTAAAAAATTAACAAATAAACAAGTAAATAAATAACCAGGAAGTAAAGGAAAAAACAAGCAAACAACCCCCCCCCCCACGTCTTATGATATTCTTTTGGTTAACACTGTAAAGGCAGTTCTCTGTATCTGAAAGTTTCCGACTCCAAGATGCATACTTTGTCCACATTTCAGAATCATGCCTATTTCATGACTCATGTCAAAAGTTTGAAGCATCTGGTTGCTAAGATGTGGTTGCCATTTCCAGCAGGATGGGAGCCCTGTGCAGCAAGGGACTCTCTGACTGATTATGCTTTCAGTTATGCTCATGGGCAGGCTCCCAGGCTTTTAAATTTTAAATATGCACACTTAATTGTTGCTAAAAATAGCTTCCAAACTATTGCTTGAGATGAAACATCAAAATTAAAGTTATTGTTCAACCAGCATGTCCTGCCACACACAATAGTACAATTAAAGATGTTGGAAACCATGAACTCAGAAAAAGTTCTAGAATATTCAACACCTCACATAAGTCTTCCAAAGGAAGCTTTTTCCCCCCTTTAATCTCTTGGAGGGCTTAACATTCTGTGTTTGTACTCATTTTAAAAATAAAACAGTCAGTATTGGCAGGCCTTTAATGGGCTTGGAAATGGTGTAGAAGTCCAGGGTTTGATTTTCCTGGAAAACTGTGCTGCTGAGCACAAAAGGTCAAGCTTCTGATGAGGAGTGAGGAGAAACAGCATGCCTTTGCCAGGCCATCTCACTGTGGCCAGGAGGAGTCATGTAATGCTTTTCATCTCTGACAGTGAGGGCAGCCTTGATTTAAACTTCATAATGCAAAATAAGAAAATTTTATAAAGAGAAATTGATGTGTTAGTGTCTTTCTCACTAAAACTTTATTTTATATTAAATATTATTTATTTTTATCTCCAAAAGCTCTTATTGAGTCATAAAGTTGTGCTACATAAAATGAAAAAGCAGAATCTGTATCTTAGAATTGAGAAAATTTCACGTATTTTGACATATTTTTGTTATTTTCATTACAAATATGCGTCCTTCACACTTATCTTATAGCAATAGTACTTGAGTACCCTAAAATGTGACCATGTCTTGCTGCTGCTTCTTCTCACGGTGCCCTTTCCACTTCATCAACCGCTGCCCCATATTAGGAACTGCCAGTGAGAATTGTCTAGAATACGCTGCTGCTTCCTTCTAGGCCACTGGGCTGCTCTTGAAAATGGGGTTTGTGTTCATCCTAAACATCTTCCGAACTGCTTCCATTTATAACATCAAAGTAATGTTTGTTTTACATTATCTAGTCTTTCATATGGGTATAAGTAGAATTTTCCAGATTTGTATGTTTGATAGTTTCCACCTGCTTCTCAGTAAAAGCAAGATTGTGGGGAGGGAGTTGGGATATGAGAGAGGAGCATCATGACCCTGGAATTTGGATATCATATTCACTAGTCTTCTAGTACTTGCCTGCCTTTCTCTCTCATAATTCTACCTAGGACATGAAAATGCCGTGTATTTCACAGGGGGAAACTGAGGCCATTAAGAATGAACTCCAGAAATATAGTAGTTCCTATTGCTAAACAGAGCCACAGGCAAATAACCACTCCTGGCTTCTTCTAGCTATAGATGATGACCTGCTGGGCAAAGCTATTTTCACCTGAACTCTTATCACTAACTGTGTCTTGATCATTTCTTGACTTACATTTCCAACCCCATGCCTCTGGAAATTTCATAAAAGTTAAAATTCTAATTTTTGAACAATTTATGGATACATACAAGGAGTTTCTTCCAAGTCTGACTCTGCTTGTGGGTGACTCTTCTTTCACTTCTTAAAAAATATTGTACTTGATTTTATTGCAACTTCATAAGACTTCTAGCTCCTGAAGCAAATTATCCACTCATTACCTCTGCTTTTCTTTGTTTAGTTCTGCCAGGGAATCAGCAAATTATCAAGTTATTGATTTCTCTGTTTTGCATTCTTCTCTGAGTCCATTCCCTCATTAGGAGGACACACTATTTGTCTTTGGAGGTTTGGGGTAGACTGTCATGATAGATGCTTAAGTTTTTCTAGCAGTTGTGGTTTGTAATTTAATGTACTGTCTAGCCAATATTAATTATTTTTCTATTTTACTTGATAAAAATATATTTATAAATTTCCTGGTCTCCTGGGCTAAACTCTGCTTGGTTTTCTTAGATTCATCTTTAGTATGCTTCTTAAATCTATTCTCTGAGATTTCATTTACAAATGTTGCTTTTACATTTGTGAGTTTTGTTTGTTTATCTGTACTGATTGTTATATTTTGGCTTCAATGCTTGTTATAATTTCAGAAAAGAAATGTAATGGTCTTTCATCCTTTCCTGTGCTTCAAAGAAAATTATAACGAAATGAACTTGCCTATTTTTTCTGACAATATGAAATAAACTGCCCTTAAAATAATGAAAGAGCCCCAGGTACCAGCAACTAGTTTATACGACTCTGAAGATATGTAGACACATAGAGATGGAAGTCTGTGCATAAAACCAAAAAGGTATTCAGTTCACAGTAATACTGTTGATTTGGGATGATGCCATGTTGGCTGATGTCTGGATCTGATGCTTTTACTCCTCTGTAATTGCTAAATTGTCTATGCTGAACACGTTATACTTACAACAGCTAAACACTTGGATGCAGATGTGCATTTCTGCATGAGTTAAGTCTGAAATGCTTTCAAGAGCCTTCCAAGTAACAGTTTCTGTCAATTGTCATTTTGTGTAATATTGAACTAGGTATAAATGGGGGATGAAACTCATTCTGAAGGACTTGTTAAAGTCTCTTTTCACAAGGCTATTAACCAAGAAAACTGTAAAAGCATTTTAAAATAAAATTAATTCATTCCAAAGATGATGAATATTTTATAGTGTCAATACTAGAATAGCTATGTAAAATTCTATCTGTTCTTTTTATAGATGACTCTGAGAAACATAGAATTATAACATCAAGAAAGAAATTAATGTTCCTTTTTGATTGAAGTTTTAAAGCATAAGATTGAACAGAAAAATTTTTTACTTAACAGAAAAGAGGTAGGCACATCTTAACAATATGCTATTAATGTGTCTTAATTCACAAGCTACGTCATATTTAAATTCTAACAATAGTTTAAATGTGTATGAACACATAAAACATCAAAAAAGCAGAATGTTTTTGTATATTATTTTTAGTATTTATTATAAAACTAAGGTTGTAGAAGCAGTGTGGTATTAATGCAACATTAGATACCCCAGGACAAAGAATAAGAATGAGAAATTGCATATACTCTCCTTCTCTATATACACAAAAAACCTTTTAATAAATTATGGTGGGTGAAGATTAACTCTGTGAAAAACAGTAAGATCAAACATAATGCTATTATATACACAAACAGTGGGTATATATAGACTTAAACAGGAAAGGCAAACTATGACTTTATGGTATCAAAGAATATCTTTATTAACTAGGGAATATAAGATATAAATGTCTATATATTAATGAAAATAATAAATCCAGACAATGTAAAGTCCAACTATAATTCTTTTTTCAGCTTATCAAAATATGTATTGAAAGGATATGAGCCAAACAATGAGAGAAACTGTTACAATAAATGAAACCTGAAAAAGAAACATACAGAGCATTCACAAATTTGTATTTTAGGAAGAAAAAGCTACAAAATATACCCAAATACTTGAACTAGTATTTCATAAAATATAAAATTCAAATGGTAAACTCAATTGTAGCATCAAATCTTTTTATTTTATTTTATTTTTGAGACAGGGTTTCTCTGTGTAGCTTTGGTGCCTTTCCTGGAACTCACTCTGTAGCCCAGGCTGGCCTCAAATTCACAGAGATCCACCTGCCTCTCCCTCCTGAGTGCTGGAATTAAAGATGTGTGCCACCACCGCCTGGCTTCATCAAATCTTAATAATACATAATATTTAAAACTACACCACCATATGGGAAAAATGAAAGATGTCTAACAGTACCAATGTTGATGAAGATATAGGAACACAGAACTCTCATTTACTAGTGGGTAATTGGTCCAAAAAGTTTGAATAGAAATTCAGCACTCTGTGGTGCATTTAATGGTACAAATATCTTGAAATTTGGTAACTTTATGCATGAGAGTATACCCTAAAGAAATCCATGCTCACATTGAAGAGATTTTACAAAGAATTCCACAGCAACACTGTTTGCCATAGACATGAAATAGGCCCTATCTATCAATAGTAAACTGTGTAACTTATGAGTAGACTTTCCATCCTATGATATCAATGAAAGCAAAATTCACTAGAGCTTCATGCTACAAGACAAGTGAATTTCACAGATTGTGGATTACAAGATTTCAGACACACAATATATTTATTTGTACAAAAATTTAAAATATGAGAGGCTGAATATTTGATTAAGGATGCACTAATGGGTTAAAACCATAAAGAAAAACAAGGGCATTAGTAGAGCCATCACATTGGCTATGTTGGGAAGGATGAAGAGGATGACATAAAGTGCACCCAGTAGAGGCAGTGCTCCATCTTCTGACTGTGGGAGGGTTCCCTAGATTCCCATGCAAGAAGTGTTCATCACTAAAGGTTTGAATGCACTCTTCTGAGCGTGTGTGCATTCCCTTAACATTTCAAAAAGAAAAGCTAGAAAATGATTGGCAAGCTTTCATGTGTTTGCTAATTCATTTAACAAACAGCTTATAGCCCTTAGTAAGTAATCAGTTCCTAGGGACTTGATACATTGATTTACCTTCCTCACAGACTTAGGTATTGCCTCAAGAGCGATGCTTTGAGAATATCTTGTGTCTTTGTTACCCTCATTAGTTAATCTCTCCAAGTGTCAACTTTTAGAAAAAATTATTTTTATATTCCAAGGCAGGTATCCTTTAGATAGAACTTTATAATTGCATTACTCTAAATTATTTTGAAAATCATGTAGTTTAGATTTCATATGTGTGCTGACTATATTTTTTCTCTCATTTTTTCTTTATTAAGAAATTTTTTATTCATTTTGCATACTAACCATAGATCCCTCTCTCTTCCCTCCTCCTGCTCTACCCCCAGTCTTCCCCCACAAACTCACCCCCATTCCCTTCTCCAAAAAGGTAGGAACTCCTATGGGGAGTCAGCAAAGCCTGGTACATTCAGTTGAGGCAGGTCCAAGACCCTCTCCCTCCATCAAGGGTGTGCGAGGTGTCCCACCATAGGTAATGAGCTATGAAAAGCTCACTCATGTACCAGTGATAGATCCTGAATCCTACTGCCAGGGCACCCCATAAGCAGACCAAGCTACACAAATCTCTCCCGTATGCAGAGGGCCTAGTCTAATCCCATGCAGGCTCCACAGCTGTTGGTGTAAAGTTCATGAGTTCCCACTAGCTTGGTTTGGTTGTCATTGTTCGTTTCCCCATCATGAGCTTGATGTCCCTTGCTCACAGAATTCCTCTTCCCTCTCTTTGACTGGACTCCTGGAGCTTGGCCTGGTGCTTGACTGTGGATCTCTGCATCTTCTTCCATCAGTTACTGGATGAGGGCTCTATGATGACAGTTAAGGTATTCAGAAATGTGATTATTGGGGTAGGCCACTCAGGCACCCTCTCCACTCCACTATTGCTAGTAGTATAAGCAAGGGTCATTCTTGTGGATTTATGAGAACTTCCCTAGCACCAGGTTTCTCTTTATCCCCATGATGTCTCCCTCTATCAAGATATCTCTTTCATTGCTCTCCCACTCCAACCTCTCCCAGCTTGACCATCCCATTCCCTCATGTCCTCATTCCCCATCTTCTATCCTCTATTGCCCCCCACCCCCAGTTTACTCAGAAGATCTCATCTATTTTCTTATCCTAGGATGATCCATGTGTTCCTCTTAGGGTCCTCCTTGTTAGCTAGCTTCTGTGGAGCTGTAGGTTGTAGTCTGGTTATCTTTTGCTTTACATCTAGAATCCACTTATGAGTGAGTACATACCATGTTTGTCTTTCTGAGTTTGGGTTACCTCACTCAGGATGATATATTCTGGTTCCATTCATTTGCCTGCAAATTTCATGATGTCATTGTTTTTTTACTGCTGAGTAATACTTCATTGTTTGTATGTACCACATTTTCTTTATCCATTCTTTGGCTAAAGGGCATCTAGGTTGTTTCCAGGTTCTAGCTATTATGAATAATACTGCTGTGAACATAGTAGAGCAAGTGTCCTTGTGGCATGATTGAGCATCCTTTGGATATATGCCCAAGAGTGGTATTTCTGAACCTTGAGGTAGATTGATTCCCAATTTTCTAAGAAACCGTGATACTGATTTCAAAAGTGGCCATACAAGTTTGCACTCCCACCAACAGTGGAGGAGTGTTCCCTTTGCTCCATGTCCTCTCCAATATAAGCTGTCATGAGTGTTTTTGATCTCAGCCATTCTGACAGTATAAGATGGTAACTCAGCATCATTTTGATTTGCATTTCCCTGATGACTAAGGATATTGAGGAATTCCTTAAATGTCTGTTTGTCATTTGAGATTCTTCTATTGAGAATTCTCTGTTTAGCTTTGTAGCCCATTTTTTAATTGGATTTTTTGAGATTTTAAATGTCTAGTTTCTTGAGTTCTTTATATGTTTTGGAGATCAGCCCTCTGTCAGATGTGGGGTTGGTGAAGCTCTTTTCCCATTCTGTAGGCTGGCATTTTGTCTTTTTTTTACTGTGCCCTTTGTCTTACAGAAGCTTTTCAGTTTCAAGAGGTCCCATTGATTAATTGTTGCTCTCAGTGTCTGTGCTATTGGTGTTATATTTAGGAAGTGGTCTCCTGTGCCAATTCATTCAAGGCTACTTTTTACTTTATCTTCTATCAGGTTCAATGTAACTGGATTTATGTTGAAGTCTTTGATCCATTAGGACTTGAGTTCTGTGCATGACAATAGATATGTGTCTATTTGCAATCTTCTACATGTTGACATCCAGTTATGGCAGCACCATTTGTTGAAAATGCTTTCTTTTTTCCATTGTACAGTAGTGACTTCTTTGTCAAAAATCCAGTGTTCATAGGTGAGTGGATTAATGTCAGGGTCTTCAATTTGATAGCATTGGTCCACATGTTTGCTTTTATGCCAGTACTATAAAAAGCTGTTTTTATTACTATAGTTCTATAATAGACCTTGAGGTCAGAGATTGTAATATATCCAGAAGTTGCTTTATTGTACAGGATTGTTTTAGCTATCCTGGGTTTTTTGTTTTTCCATATGAAGTTGAGTATTGTTCTTTCCAGGTCTGTGAAGAATTGTGTTGGTATTTTGATGGGGATTGCATTGAATCTGTAGATTGCTTTTGGTAAGATTGTCATTTTTTACTATGTTAATCCTACCTATCCATGAACATGGGAGATCTTCCATTTTCTGATATCTTTTTCCATTTCTTTCTTCAGAGACTTAAAGTTCTTGTCATATAGGTCTTCCACTTGCTTAGTTAGAGTTACTCCAAGGTATTTTATATTATTTGTGGCTATTGTAAAGGGTGATGTTTCTCTGATTTCTTTCTCAGTCCATTTATCATTTCTATATAAAGAGCTACTTTTTTTGAGTTAATCTTGTATCCTACCACATTACTGAAGGTATTTATCAGCTGTAGGAGTTCCCTGGTATATTTTTTGGGGTCACTTATGTATATTATCCCATCATCTCCAAATAGTGAAAGTTTGACTTCTTACTTTCCAATTTGTATCCCCTTGATCTCTTTTTGTTGTCTTATTACTCTAGCTAGAACTTCAAGTACTATATTGAATAAATATGGGGAGAGTGGACAGCCTCATCTAGTTTCTGATTTTAGTGGAATACCTTTGAGCTTCTCTCCATTTAATTTTATATTGGCTATCAGCTTGCTGTTAATTGCCTTTATTATGTTTAGGTATATTCCTTTGTATTCCTGATATCTCCAAGACCTTTATTATGAATGGGTGTTGGATTTTGTAGAAGGCTTTTTCAGCATCTAATGAGATTATCATGTGTTTTTTTCTTTCAGTTTGTTTATATGGTGTATTATATTGACAGATTTTTGTATGTTGAACCATCATAACATCCCTAGGATGAAGCCTACTTGATAATGGTGGATAATTTTTTGATGTGCTCTTGAATTTGATTTGCCAGTATTTTATTGAGTATTTTTGCATCAATGTTCATGAGGGAGATTGGTCTGTAATTCTCTTTCTTTGTGGCATTTTTGTGTGATTTGGGAACCAGGGTAACTATAGCTTCATAAAAAGAGTTTGGCAATGTTCCCTCTGTTTCTATTGTGTGGAACAATTTGAAGAGTATTGGTACTAGCTCTTTGTTGAAAATATGGTAAAATTCTGCACTGAATCCATCTGGTCCTGGATTTTTTTTTTTTCGGTTGGGAGACTTTTAATGACTGTTTCTAATTCCTTGGAGGTCATCGGTCTGTTTAAATTGTTTATCTGTTCTTGATTTAACTTTGATATGTGGTACCTATCCAGAAAATTATCCATTTCTTTTAGATTTTCCAATTTTGTGTGATTTACTGGATTTCCTCATTGTCTGTTGTTATGTCTCCCTTTTCATTTCTGATTTTGTTAATTTGGATGTTCCCTCTCTGCCTTTTTGTTAATTTGGATAAGGGTTTATGTATCTTTTTGAGTTTATCAAAGAACCAACTCTTTGTTTCATTGATTCTTTGTATTGTTCTCTTTGTTTCTATTTTATTGATTTCAGCCCTCAATTTGATTATTTCCTTGTGTTTATTCCTCCTGGGTGAGTTTGCTTCTTTTTGTTCTAGAGCTTTCAGGTGTGCTGTTAAGTGGCTAATGTGAGATTTCTCCAACTTCTTTTTTTTTT
>CABHPQ010137664.1:11985-22505 GCA_902168405.1 Peromyscus aztecus | reverse complement strand
TGGGCTCTGCAGAAATGTCCTGGTTGCTTCCTCCAGCCCATAGACACGTTTGCCAGGCTACTCAGTTCAGATGGGAGCTGAACTCAGGCTGAGCCCCAGCCTTGGGCCCTAGATCCCATATACTGGGTACATCCTGCTGGATCTGCCAAACCCTCCCATAGCCCTGCCATGTCCTCAGAGCTGCTGTGGATTTGGGCTGGTGGGCACAATGGCTTTCAGGACTCTTTCATTTGTTCCAAGGGCAGGAGTGGCAGCAGCACCGCCCTCCCCGACAGGGCTTCTCTGTGCAGCCCTGGCTGTCTTGGAACTGGCTCTGTAGCCCAGGCTGGCCGCAGACTCAGAGATCTGTCTGCCTCTGCCTCCCGAGTGCCTGGATTAAAGGTGTGCGCCGCCACAGCCCAGCTAAATCTCAGGCTCTAGGTGACATGGAGCAAAGCCCCAGCAGTGCTGTGCCTGGCTGGGTTTCCCTACAACAGGAAGACAGCTTGGTGGCCTCTGCACATTATGTGGAAGCCTCCCGGTCACTGCCTTAGTGGGAACTCCATGGCCTCCTCTTCGGCCCTGCCCTCCCGGTGCTGGATCTTGGAGGAAGCCTGGAACTTGGTGAGGAGAGATTCTTCCCAACCCCCACCAAGCCCTCTTTCTGGGGACCTGGGTTTTATCCAAGTCTGAACCTAAATGATTTGCATGAGAAAGACATTTACCTTTTCAATATCCAGCTCAGGCTGCAGCTTCAACTTCTTGCCCAGCACAATTGCCTGGCAACATGTAGAGAGCGATTACACGTGCCTGGGAGAGGGGCACAGTGCCACAGAGGGGGTCCTGTCCTATGTACTGACACTGGTCACCATAGACACAGTCAAGGGTCTTCTGATACCCAGCAATGCTGCTGGGCTGAGGCACTGGGAACCATGTGTCTTATCTCAGGAAGCTCACTACACCAACCCAGTCCTCGAGGGGAGGAACAGAGGGCAGGGAGAACTCAACCATCTATCTCATTCCCCAGATTGCTGCTCAGGGCTTGTAAGGGTCAGGCAGTTGGGGCAAGAGACCCACAGTGACCTAGGCACAGCTGTGTCGTCTCTCCCAGGAGCACCCACAGGTCCAGAAGAGCAGCACAGGCAGTCCTGGGGACAGGCAGCAGAGGGACCAGGGTGCACCACATGTCTTGGAGATTTGGGGGTGTAGGTGCACATCAGCTTCCTGGGGCCATAGTCCCTCTGTGCTCTATCTAAAGAGACTCAGCAACCCCCACTCCCCCCCACACACAGACTCCAAGACCAGTCCCTGTTGGGAAGTGGGGAGGAGGTAAAATGTAAAGGCCTGTGGTCAGATCTGCCCCCAGGTTGTCATGGATACCTGAGACAACCAAACCAACTGCTTTGGAGGTAATGGTCCTTCACAGCCTGGGAAGCGTCTGCTGGGGAGTGGGTGTAGCTGCGAGGTGATTCCCCCAACCTGCTGTGCTGCTGAGACCTTCCCAGCACTGGACAGAGCACACACTGCCCTGAGTACCAGCACGTACCGTAGCCTGGGATGCTATTAATAATTTCCATATATCGTGCTCCCATTATGAGCAAAAATAACCAGCAAGAGCAGCAGCAAAGCTATCTGGCACCCCACCCCCAAGGCTCAGAGAGCCCAAAATAGCGGCCTGGGAAAGGCTTAGCAGCATGTAGCCCAAGGGGTTCGGGCTGGGCTTTCCCTCTGCTCTGACCTAGTGCCTCCATGGTTGGCTCTTGTCCAGGGGGCTTGGCCTCACCAGGCCCCAGGGGGCACAGGGCGTGGGATGGTCTCAGGGCAGGGGGAAGGTATGCATGGTTTGAGGAGAAATTCAGGACATGAAGATGGTCTGCAGACCTGGAGAGGCTTGGGGGGGATGAAGGGGTCATCAGGTGACCCCTACAGCTCCACACAAAGGCCTTAGTATCTTCTGGACCACAGATCCTCCAGAAACTGTAGGATCCCAAGGAAACCAGGGATGCCTAGCATCCATACACACATCATATTTCCATCATGACCACTCAGAGTTCCCTTAAGACCCCTTCCTTCTCTGGGCCTGACCTAACTTCATCAGGGACACGGGGAGCCAAGGACTAGGCTATTCTCTTCTGCTTGTGGGTTCAGGCTCTCTGCCAGTGATTCAGGGAGAAAGGAGGCTGGGCGGGATGGTGAGGGGCAGGGGGTGAAGGTTCTGGGGCTGCCCACAATGCCAACTTCACTGTTAATGTTCTAGCAATGTTCAGGATGATCTGTCTTCCCCAAGCCCGGCCCTTAATGGGACCTAAACCCCGTGACTGGGAGGCTGGTCCCAGGGTGGGTTTTGCTTAGGTGTGCAGGCTCACGCCTCGTCTGTCAGGTAGACTGGGACATGGCTGACCAGCAGCACCCAGGGGGTCTGAAGTGCCCCTTTATTCCTTCTATCTGGGGTCACTTAGAGCAGAGTGTAGCCAGGCTACAGTTTTGGGTGCCAGGCGGGATCTCTCCATGCACCTAGGCTGCCCTCTAGCGACCAGGTGGCCCTGGTGTGTGGCCAGGGGTTTTAACCCCCTTTATCCATCCATAGTGTATACCTGTGGGAATAGTGGGGTGTTTGGGAGGAGGTTTTCTTTTTTTATAGCCTACCTGGGCAGGGGCTAAGACAAGGAAGGAGCTTTCCCAGTCCTATCCAGCTACTGCCAGGTACCTTGCTGACTGGGGGTGGGGGAGGCAGCAGAACCCAGAACCACCTCCTCCAGGAAGCCCCCTGGCTTTGGCCTAGCTTGAGCTTCAGGGTTCTTTGTGCCTATCATTGTGGTCAGACCGGCCTAGAATGGGTCTCTGGCCATTTGTGCTGAATCTTCTCTAAGGCCATGATGGAACATGGCTTGGTCATGTGGGTGACTTGGTGGGCCCAGGCATGCAGGAAGATCGCCTGCCTGTCCAGTGAAGAGGCGTGGTAGAAACTGGTGAGGGTTTGATGCTGGTTCCCCAGGAGGAAGAGGTCAGGACTAGGCTGGGGACAGATGGAGGTAACAGGACTCTTTCCTGACCTCTGCTGCCCAGGAGGGACACTCAGAACTGTACCGCCAGATGGGTCACAGCAGCACCTGGGGAACCTCAGGCCTAGTGGCCTTCAGGAAAACAGTCAAGAAAATACAGAGGGGTCAGGATGGTAGCTTCTGGAAGCATCTCTTCTCTCCTGCCCCCCATCCCCCTGAACCGCAGGAGGGCTGGGCAGGTGCCCAGGCTGGCTGAGGCCCAGACTGCATGGCCTAGGACCCCAGTGCCAGCCCAGCCTCCCACCTCTGTGCCGGCCCGAAGCCAAACGCCTTTTTCTTTTTTTTTTTTTTTGCATTTTGCAAAGCTATCTTTTTACCTTGATAAGCTGTTTTAAAAATGTAAATAAAATAACTCAGCAGACAAAAGCAGGCATTGATTCTGCCCAGAGCCAGCCGCTGCCCTCGACATGAAATATCGCAGCACATTGAGTCGTGAGTCCCTGCTAATCCGGGCAGACAGGCCTGAATGGGGCCCCTTTCGACGGGCTCGGCGGTGGGCAGTGGAGCATGCACCGCCTGCTGGGCGGCCCTGCTCCTGGACAATGGCTTTTCTTCCCAGAAGGGGCCTGTGCGGGACAAGAGCCCCCTTTGTGTAGGATGCCTGCCTTGGAGAGCAAGAGAGGCACATTCAGCAGCCCCAGACACTCTTTGAAAAGCTTGAGTGTAACAGAAGACTCCCGAAACACTAGCGTGCCTTCTGCCTCCCGGCACTCTCTCCAGGCACGGCCGCCATTCAGCCTCAAGAATGGCCTCAGGGGGCCCCCAACCCCATATTGTTCCTGGGTGTGTGGCCATCTTGGTTCCTCAGTGCCCTTCGCTACTTTTGAGAGGCAGGTGTGACAGGAAATGAAGCTATGTGGGTCATGGTGCTGCGGACACATGGGCCACCTCCCAGAGCCAACCAAGGTCTCAGAGGCCCAGGTGGTTCCTGGTGCCTAACACCTGAATCACAATAGTAAGGGTGGTGACCTCCCAGGGCACTGTCCCTGAAGTGTGCTCATCTTTGAATCCCAACAGCAACAGGGTGGAAGTCAAGATGCCTGGGATGATGGCCTCCTAAAATGACGGCCTCACTGAGTACAGCAGGCGCTCCTGGGCCACACCCCACTTGAGGCACCTCCGGGCCATAAGCTGGGTTCTGTTCAGCTTGGGCTGCATGATGCTACCACAGCCGTAGCAGCGACCAGAAGCCTCTCCCAACTCCATGTGCCTCATGCACACCTAGTCACCACCTGGACCTCCTGGGCCTGGGCCTTTGAATATGGAATTTTAGGACCAGGTGTCCCTCTCGTAACCTCCTGGGCTCACACCAGAGACAGCAGAGCTAACAAAGGGTGACCCCAAACCCACAATGCCGGAAGCCCACAAGTTCTCACCCGGAGACAGAACACACTGGGTTGTCTCTGACCCTCCATTGTTTCTGTCTGGGCTGCCTCTGCCGTGCTCAGGCTGAGGCTATGCCCAGGACACACAAACAGATGGATTCATCAGTTGACAAAAGGTCAAGAGGGAGGAGAGTGGAGTGCCAGCTCAGGCAGGTGGCTTCGCCGCACGTCACACACGCTCATGCTGAACCGTCAGAACATGAGGGGCTGGTAGGCATCCTCAGAAGGGCTCCTCTGGGCCAGCAATGAGCAGGGGTCTGAGTAGTAACATGGGCAAGGGGTCTACATCTTGAAACCTTTTCTTAGATGAAGTAATATGAGAGGCTCCTGGGGCCCAGTCCCTGAAGCCTCCATCCTTGTCTCCGTACAGCCCTATAGCGGGGTTACAAACAGCCTCCATCTGGCTTCTGCCTGCCCTACTGAACACATGCCCCAAGAGGTAGAAGAGAGTCCCAGCCCCTTGTCCTGAAGGCCACCAGAGGTATGCAGGGTCACGCACTTCTTTGAATTTGCCCTCATGGCAGAGATGGTGGATAAGAACCAGGAAGGCGCTCTCTGTCTGTGTCCTGCAGCTGGAAGACACTGACCATTTACTTCACCAGCCTTGGGGGAACTCTGGCTGAGGACCTTGACTGCACCGCCTGCAAATGTGTCAGCGTTGAGCTGGGCGGGAATACCCAAAACCGACTGTCTGGAGGCCATCAGGATGTGGTACTTAGCTTGGGGAAAGACTTGGAGCTTGGGGCAGGCCTGGGCTGATAGCTCAGGACCTCGGACCTGGGCCAGTAGGTAGAAGGTGGTGGGAAGGTGAGTGGACCGAGTCCAGTCTACACAGCTCACAGGAGGCTGAGAGTCAAGCAGAGACTTGGCCGGGTGCTCTCGGGCACGGGCACGTTCACCCTGAGCAGTCGCAGTGGACTGCAGGGGTCTGGTTGGTCTGGGCAAGGAGCTTAGAACATGGTGAATGGCAGGGGGCAATGACTCACTTTCTCACCTACGCTGACTGTGGGTGTGGCCGTGTCTGCCGCTCAGGGGCCATTCAAGCCTCCAGGGAGCGTATGTCCAGCAGCCTGGCCGGAGGGTCATCCAGTGCAGCGAACCCCTGCCAGGCTTCCTCCCGGAGCTGCAGAGTCACAATACCTCATTGTCACTCTGTCTCCTCCTCAGAGGCCCCTTGCAGCCTTCCCCACTTGCACAGAGGTTTTAAAAAGTAATCTATTCAGAAGGTAACTGTCGCTATTCAGCCACCATCCATGCCTCCCCATGACTTTTCATGCCACTGAGATTCCATTCTGCTCCGCTGAGCCTCAAGGCCCTGGGCCCTGGTCATTGTCCACACTAATTATCCCATAAAGACTGGAGCTTGTTCTAGGCCAGACAAAGGGCTGCACTTGTCTGAGGGGCAGTGATGGTCACAGACTCATAAATCACGACGTGCTAGACATACCTGGATCAGGAGGGTGAAAAGAAAGCACCAGAACCGGACACTGCCTGTCATGGATCTAACCCCTTTACTGCAGAGTTGGAAATAGAACCAAGGGCTGAAACAAGAGTGGTGAGGTATCCCCATGGCCCCTGGTTTCCATTTGCATATAGGAACTAACAAGGGTTTAAAGCAGCTGCCCGTGTGATCCTATGCAGCAGGGTTCATGCAGCCAGCTGGCACTGTACACACATCTTGGCTGTACCTTATCACCATGGACACCCACTGCCAAGATTATTCTGAGCCATGACAGCTTCTGGTGGATCATTCCTCAGAACTGCAAGATATGTGGATGGAGACATATTCACAGACACAGCACTGTTCTACACCCCACCAGAAACTCCAGGCAACTCCACAGGATGTAAGGGGGAGGGAGTTCCCAGAGTGCATGGGAACTTGTCAGACCCAGGGAGGGTGTCAATGCTTCCAAGATAGGAGCAGCAGCCATTTGTTTCTCTGAGAGCTCTGAGAAGCAGCAGGGACCTGTGTGCTGCAGCCCAGCTCTGAGACCAGCAGCAGAGAGCATGCTGCAGCTCAGCTCTGAGACCAGCAATATGGACCTGAATGCTGCAGCCCAGCTCCAAGACCCGCAGCAGGGGCCTGCATGCTGCAGCTCAGCTCTGAGAACAGCAGCAGGGACTCGAATGCTGCAGCGCAGCTCTGCCAGAGCAAGTGTGGCTCCACTTTCCAGGAAGGTAGGAACGAGGCCACAAGGTGAGCAACAATAGCCACCTTTGCGCTCACGAGAAAGAAAAGCCCAGGAAGATTTTGTTCTGGGCTGGCCTATCTGATTTGCCTCGCACCCCAACAAATTGATGCTGAACGTCCAAAGAACAAAGTCAATGCCTAGGCACTAGGAGTATGTCTGGTCAAATTCTTCTCACCTCTCAGCTACACCGAGGGGATCCTTCCCAGAAGACACGTTTTTGTGGTCTTACTAATGCAGACATAAACCGTTCCTTCGGCTTTCATACCACTGTGCCTTAACTGTACCATAGACTTCTAGACCACACACCAAAGAGGATCCAAACCTCCTAGAGGATGGTGAGACAGAACTGGCATCCAGCAACACTCAGGGCCCTGAGCTGCAGAGAGCAAGGGCTCTCCATATCCCAAAACAAGCCAAGCCATGTCCCTACTAAGGGGAGCTGTTGGCTCATGGGTAAGTCACTCAGGACACAAAGGAGGGGACCAGCTGGAGGAAGGTCACTCTAATGCTGGGACAGAAACAGCTTATGTGGTTCCTAAGACCACTGTGGAGGGGAGATGCCTCCTCCCAGCTCAGATGTCTCCTTACTAATGAGACACCACATAGGCCCTGGTGACTTCCCCAGGGCCCCACTGGCAGCTAAGTCTAGGCCACAAACTTGCCCCTGAGCCAATGGTTGCAGGACAGGGCTCCAGGGTGGAGGGGAATATCAAAGAGGCATCTTGAATGGTACCTGGGCCTCATGCCATTGCCTGGATTCCCAGGCTTCAGGGTCATTCATCGCCTCTCACATTTCTGATCTCTAGTTGCCTCGTGGGACTTGGCACAGCCTGGAACTCTTGCCTGGGAAAGCATTTCTTCATCTGAATTTCTGATGTCACCTACCTCCACCAAACACCTTCCCTAAGCCAAGCCTCATCTGTACACAAGCAGGATCTGGCCGCTCAAGGGCGAGAAGACCTGCTCCACCCATGTCAAATAGGTTGTCCTCAGCACAGAAGCCACACACTCATTACTCTGGGGAAGGTAGTCCCCAGTGCCCAATGTGTGGACAGTGCCTTCAAAGGATACTCCAAGATCACCTGTAAGGCTCTAATGTAGCTTTAAAATCATTGTGACCTTGACAACAAAACAGACCTCAGGGAACACTTAACAATGCTCCACATCAACACCAAGCAATGACTGCTGAGTACCAGGAAAGAAAATCTGATGAGATAACATAAGCATGGAAGAGACTCCAAGGCTGTCTGGAGGGACTGACTCCCAGGAGTAGCACACAAGGATGAGCATCTAGGACCCTCCTAAGGATACCCAGGAGTGCGGAAGGGAAGCTTGTCTGTCTGCTTGCACTCCAGGAATCAAAGGAAACCACCTCACTAAGCATGGATTCCATCTTGGGACATGGAATACCTTTTGTACATGTGTCTTGGAAGTCATCTCTAATAGGTTTTTATGTAACATGATAACATGCAACATGAATAAACCTAATGTGATTATGCCTTATCTATTCTGACCTCAGGCTACCTCCCCCAGTCCCTGAAACCTGTGCAGCCGCCCTCTCCTCAAGTCCTGCCTCCAAGGTCCTTCCTGGCCATCCTATTCTCCACCAGCAGCCAGCATCCCGAACTGACATGGCTTGACCCCACACCCTAGAGTCTGGCCTATACATTCTGGAACAGTTCAGCTGCTGTCCTTGTCATGACCTTCTTAGTGCACTGTTAAAAGTCCCTCGGGACCCCGGCTTAGTGACCTCGCCCAACCAAATCCTCCTGCTCTCCTTCTCCTAGACCACTAGAAGTCATCCACCCTCAAACGCTCTTTCTCACTCCACGCCCGCTATTCAGTGACACCGCTGGACACCTCCTCCTCCCCCCCCTCCATGTAGCTGAACAGCGGGCCAGCTCTGTGTGACCTAAATCTTCTTCCATATGCTGCTAAGAGGCCCTGGGCCCTGAAGTTGAATGGTTTCAGACATCCCTAGGGACCTGTTAAAAACTAAGGCCCTTCCTGATGCCAGCAGCCAACACTCAGGGCTTGGATGTTCTTAAGCGATGACACCACACCAGCAATCTGGGAGTGAGGTGCATGACCTCAACAGCCAATACCACCGTGAACTCCAAGTGCCCAGCTCTGAGGAACACAGCACGCCTAACCAAACCCCCGTGTTTCCAAGTCTCATTGCTTTTACCTAGTTTCTCCCAGATTCCAGTTCCTCTTCCTCTTGACTTCCATCAGATACCCTAACATGCCCTAACACTGACCTTAACGATGATGACACTGATCACAACCATAAACCAATCCTCCAGTTCACTCCCATCATATTCAAAACACCCTGACCCTCACCCCAGTGCCCTCCAACTCAGGAACAAAAGCCACAGAGGTTCTCTGTCCCCATGCTGTTTCTTCTTATATGGCAATGTCTCCTAGGAACTCTCCAAAGTCCAATTTTCCATCTCTCTTTTATTGGGGTACTGGAATCCCATCTACAGCAGGCTGAGTAAGGCCTCAGCTGCTAGGATGCTCCCAGTTCCCTTCTCAAGGCTCTGGACCCGTCCAAGGACTGGTCACTCTATGCTCACTTAAGCTTTGTGAGTGCTCCATGCTCCACACCTTGCAAGTCCCAACACTCTGTCTACTACAAGAAGCGTCTGTGTGTCCCAGGGCCTGTCTCACCTGGCTGGCACCTGTGAGACAGTCCTGTTTTCTGACAGGTGCCTCTGTTACTCCTGCTTCTTCATCGACACCTTCAGTTAGTAGCACATTTTGTTCTATGACTGGCCAGGCTGATCCGTCACCAACTTGTGGTCACTGAAGAACCTGCTAGCACATAGCCCTGCTCCGGACAGTAGGCGGCTACTTTTCTGCTTACATGCAGCAAGACAAGTTATGTTGTATAAAACACGAGTAGGAATTCTGTGCCAACTACCCAGGAACTAGGTCCTCCCAGCACTCGGACAACTGACCACAGCATCGTTCTCCACATCTAAAGACACATGGTCTCCTCTGTTGTTCAGGCCAGGCTGATGCTCTCAGGACTCAGGACTGGCTATCCAGTGGCGAGAGCTCTTCCACAGTGGCCCAGCCCCTCACAGGCTACTACTGCACTTTGGCTTGCTTCTGGGCAGGGCCCACCCTCCAGGCAAAAGCACTGTGGCACAGCATCCCCCTTCCCTCTACTCTCTACCATTCTAGACCTCACACAGGCACCAGTAGAAATACAGTGCATGGGTTTTGGGACAGAAAGCCAGGCCAATTTAATGATGCAAAGTCCTCAGTGAATTTACCCCACAAATGCAGTAAAGGAGAAAAACTATGGCACTCTCATCAGATGTAGAAAAGCAATTCATAAAATCCGCTTCTGGTGCAGGCAAGATGGTAAAGGCTCTAGCTGCCAAACCTGAGAACATAAACTCAGTCCCTGAACCCCATGCCATGAGAGGGAACCAACTCCTAAACAACACCTGGTGTTAGTGTAACATATTTTTAAATCCACTTCTGCAAGCCGGGTGGTGATGGCCCGTGCCTTTAACCCCAGCCCTAGGGAAGTGGAGGCAGGCGAATCTCTGTGAGTTCCAGGCAGCTAGGGCTGTTACACAGAGAAACCCTGCCTCGAAAAACAAAATGAACAAACAAATGAGATCCACTTCTGCCCATAATTTAGAGAATAACTGCAAACCAGAACGGGGCACTGTCTTAAATGGGGTACTAGAGTGTTAAAATGCACCCACAAACGTGGGGCTCAATGTTAGTGTGTGCCACTGGATGAAATTATGGCCCCAAGTGGTATAGGTAGCAAGAAGAAGAAGGAGGAGGAGAAGGAAGAGAAGAAGAAGAAGAAGAAGAAGAAGAAGAAGAAGAAGAAGAAGAAGAAGAAGAAGAAGAAGAAGAAGAAGAAGAAGAAG
>CABHPQ010137659.1:15000-17414 GCA_902168405.1 Peromyscus aztecus | reverse complement strand
GGGACTCTTCACCCTACTGGATCAGTAAGATTCCTCCCTTCCCTTCTGTCCATTTTCCCACAAGTGAGGATTCGTCTTGTTTTGCTCAAAAAAAAAAAATCCTTAAATGGATTTTTAGCCCTTTTGCCATGATGTAAATCCATTCCAGTTGTCTTACAGATACCTACAGGCTCCTGAGAAAAGTTCTGCTACTGCATCAAGAAATCTGGTCTGATGAAAACTAATAATCTCCAGAGCCCATTTCTGACCCCACCAATTTTTTGAGCATATTTTGCAGATTCATTATTTCTGCAAATTTCCAGAGAAATAGCAGATGCCATGGCTTCTATACTTCTGATTTGTCACACCATTTCCCCCCAAGTTCCTGGAACACCACTGCTGCAACCTGCCTCCTCAGCTCCCTCAAGGAACGCTCTTGAGATCTCCCCATTCCCCTCTCCCCACTTCGGCCCTTGTCAGCCTGAAGTATCCTCGAGAATTCAGCACCCTGTTCCCCCACTTGCTCCCATAACCCACCTCTTTTATAATAATCAAAATGGAGGAATGTTAATATTCTGATCCGCCCCTTGAAATCCCACCCCTTGGCTCCACCCTGCATCCTGATGTAAAAGCCTCATTGTGGTGATATATTGTGTACCCTAATAAACTTGCCTAGAGATCAGAGGACAGAGCCAGCCACTAGATTAGACATAGAGGCCAGACAGTGGTGGCATAAGTCTTTAATCCTATCACTTGAGAGACAGAGATCCATCTGCATCTCTGTGAGTTCAAGGCCACACTGGAAACAGCCAGGCAGTGGTGGCACACGCTTTTAATCCCAGTACTGGGAAGCACACACGCCTTTAATCCCAGGAAGTAACGGCAGGGCAGAGAAAGGTATACAAGGCGTGAGGAAACAGGAACTAAAGCAGTTCAGCTAAGATCCTTTTGGGTGAGGACTCAGAGGATTTCAGTCAGAGGATTTGTGGAGTTGGTGAGGTAATATGTAGTGACTGAGGCTTGCTCTGCTTCTCTGATCTTTCAGCTTTCACCCCAATATCTGGCTCTGGGTTTTTTATTATAAGACCATCTAAGATTCAAACAACACCTCATTCTAAGGAAAGACTCCTCCCCTTCCTCTCGCCCTCTCCTGCTTTTTCTTCCTACGAGGTGCACACCCTTGACTTCTCTCTTCTTCTGTCTCTCTTTCCTATCTTTCCCTTCATCTCTATTATAATAAACTATCCACGTGGATGCAGCATCTGGGTTGTGAATTACTGGCCACAGCTGCTGCTCCCATGCCCACATGGCGTGCATCTGCCCAGCATGTTTCCCTGCACCCTCGGGATACTCTCGGGGGTACCCCCCCACCCAACTCCCCCACCTTCAGGAATTGGTTCTCTCACGCTACCATCAGAATCGGGCTTTGTGTGGCAAGTGATTTTACCCAATGAGCCACCTTGAAGGCTATAAGTCAGAACTTTCATTGGCTTCATCTTTCTGAGAAATCTTCCTTGTCAACTGTTAAAAATCTCTAGTCTGGCAAACTGCCCTGAAGTTGCTGGCTCTCTTCTACAGGGTGACTGACCTTCCTTCCTCCTCACGGACATCCCCTTCTCTTGTACTCTGACTTCTCTTCCGGGATCCCATGCTTTTTTTTGTTTGTTTGTTTTTTGTTTTCTTGAATTACTTCTTCATTTCAGTGATATACTTCATCAGGGTTCACTGCAGAGGATTCTGTCCATGGCTATTTAACCTAAGGTTAAATAGAGCAGCAGGGTGTGTGAACACATGGTAGAGAGGATTCTTTACCTCATGGTGGACAGAAGCAGAGACAAGCAGCTCCATTCAGATAGACAGAAAACAGAAAGAAACTGCTCCTCCACTACAGGAAGGAAACTGAGCAGAAGAGCCCCACCTTCACATTCCTATCTCAGGTACTTTGGCTGGCCAAAGACACAGGTTAGAGGCTCATGGGAGTCTCGTTTTGGTCAAAGTCCCTGAGAGGAAAGGTCCTATGCCCCCAAACCACCACCACAGGCACATGGACATATAAATACATGTTTTTGTTTTGTTTGGGGGGGGAGTTGTTTTTGTTTTTATTTTTGGTTTTGTTTTTGGCTTTTTTGAAACAGGGTTTCACTAGAAAGTAGCTTTGGTACCTTTCCTGGAACTCTCTCTGTAGACCAGGCTGGCCTTGAACTCACAGAGATCTGCCTGCCTCTGCCTTCCAAGTGCTGGGATTAAAGGTGTGCGCCACCATGGTCCGGCTACTGGCTCTATCCTTATGGGAGATCTGAGAACCACAGAGGAGAGTCATGGCAGCACCAGGCTGGGTCGACAGTGCAGCAGGCACAGGCCCTCAGGCACCTCTGTGCCCTTTCCCACACCACAAACAGGGAAGCACCAAGTGGTCCCTCACGTCTTCATTCACT
>CABHPQ010137659.1:0-10000 GCA_902168405.1 Peromyscus aztecus | reverse complement strand
TTTAAACACTGTGATTGTTGTCAAAAGAAGAAGGAAATTCAGCTTAGTAAATTTTAGGTCTGCATATGATTGTGTTTTTACTGCGAGCATGGCCAAGCCTTTCATACAAGCTTTGCTTTCTGTTCAACGATATTAATTACATTCTTATTCTGCCTGATACAAGCTGCCCCTATCGGCAGAGATTCGGGGAGATTTGGAAGAACAGCAAATATATCAAAGGAGGGAGAGAAGCGAAGAAAATAAAGACAGCACACTGGCTTATGGGATATATAAGCCGTGTTTCCTGAAAAGATAAATGATTTGGTAATGAATAGCTCCTTTAGGCCATAAAAAAATCCATTTATTTTCTTTTGGATTTGAATAGAGGGGATTTGCATTTTTCCTTCACAGTTCCATTTAAATTAGAATGCAGAGGATGAGGCTAGCATACAGTCGAATTAAATAATAATGGGGGGAGCTGTATTCTTCATAAAGGCAAAATTCAGAGTTTGGTAGCATTACAGTAGGAAGAAGCAGGCGCTGGTACCAACACTTATGGCTGGAGAAGAAAACACCGCAAGGCCGTCCAGGCCACCTTCGAGTCGCACCAGAAGCTGGGCGGTTGTGCTACGTTTCGTTTATTCAGGAAACTGGGCAACGTGTTTATCTTAGGGAGAATCTGCCATGTCTAACAGCGGCAAACTACGTCCCGGTGTCTGATTACACATAGAAAGGGGGCAACTTGAAAAAATAAAATAAGAGCAGTAGAAACGAGATTTGTTTTGGTTTGGTTTTTTCCCCCAAAAGAACATAATAATATAGTAAGTACCGGTGTTTCTGATACTCCCTAAATCCCCTGCTCTTCCCCGCCGCCGCTCTTCCCCTCCCCCACCCCATGTGCTCGGGAGCCAGGATTTTCAATGTCCCTCACGCCACCAAGTCACAGGAGAGAGAGACCTCCTCTCTACTCCTGGCTGGTTTTCTGAACACAAAGAACAAAGTACAAGCTAGCGGGTCTTACAAACTGGAAGGGAGAACAGGCCAGCTTCTCTGAACGGCAGGAGTAGCCTGCCATAAAGAGACCTGCCGAGCACACACTTCCAACTTGAAAAGGGTGTGGTGAAGTCTAAACACCCACTGGTGCCAAACAGGTAAGAGGGCAGGCAGCCAGGTGTGCCCTGGCCTCGCAGATGGGGTGTGGCAGTGCACCAGGACCGGCTGTTTGCACGGGCAGTGCACCACACCGAGGCCCTCCACTGCCGTGGAGATTGGGGTTTGGGCTCCGTGTGGCTCGTAGGGCGTATGTTTTGGAAAGCCAGGAACTGGAGCTTCGCTGTCCGAGCTTACACGTTAGAAACGCTGACCACTATTTTCAGACTGTTTAAATACCACCTCAGTTGAACAAAACCTGATGGGAGGTGCGGGAAGTCCTCGGCTTGCTGTCCCCGCTTTTGGAGAGCCGGAGGTTATTTAAAGCATGTTCTTATACAACAGCTAACCTATTAACTGTCACTGAATAATTCTGTCGCATTACATTCACTGGGATGATAAAGCTGCGGTGTGCTTTTTAGCTTTGCTCATGACTTTATTCAATTTGGGGTGTGTGTGTGTGTGTGTGTTATGTTGTCCAGGTTGGTGGCAAAGTTGCTATAAAGCTAGGGCTAGCCTTGAACTCCTGATTTTTCCTCTTCAACTTCCCAAGTACTTGGATTACAAGTGTGAATTTGCCTTTACCCTAGGTTTTCAACTTATACACACACACACACACACACACACACACATACACACTTCCCTCAGCCTGTCTCAAATAATTCATTTATTTATTTATACTTTCTTGGTGTGTGATTGTGTGTGACTGTGTGTGTGTGTGTGTGTGTGTGTGTGTGTGTGTGAGATTGTGTTTGTGTGTGTGTGTTGGGAGTGACCCATGCCACCAGCCTAGGTGTGGAAGTCTTCTTCTACCATATGGGTCCTGGGGATCAAACTCAGTTCAGGTCATCAGGTATGGCGGCAACTGCCGTTCCTGGCTAAGACATCTCCTCTGGAGCCTACACTGGTCCACTACTTTCTCTTTTTTTTTTTTGAGATGGAGTCTCACTGGGTAGCCCTGGCTGATACTAAAAGCCTGAGCCACCACGCCTAGCGACTGTTTTTTGCTTGTTTATTTTAACCGAATGTCTACTGTTTCCTGGGAATCAGGGTTGTTTAGCATGCTCTTGTCTGTACAGAAAACATCTCTGAACCCCATTCATTTGGCCTTGTTAAGAAATGCAGGAATTTGAAAGAGAAAAATTCAGCAGGCTCGATCTTCTACTGGAGGAGCAGGCTCTTCAGTATGCACCACATAATTAAATCTTCGATCTCCTAGACTCGTCTCTGCTTGGAGAGACTCCTGAAGGGTTTCCAAAGAGCTGGGAAAGAAGAAGGCTTTTCCTTGTTGTCTCTGTCCGTGCTGAGCCCAGATTTTACGTGCAAGTCACACAAACTCCGCTCAGTTCCTTGAAATTCGCATCTCTTTGGGGGTTATACTGAGGGGTCTGCTGTGTTGTAGATATTCTTTTTCCTGAGAGGGAGGTAACCTAAGTGTAGGGGAGTATGGCTCAGTTGGTGGAGTGTTTGCCTTGCATGCCTGAGGCCTGGGTTCTGTCTCCACCACTAACCTCACCAAAGGAAGGAAGGAAGGTCAGGAGATCAAGTCCCTCTCCAGCTACATAGGGAATTGTAGGCAGGAGACCCTTATCTCAAAATAAATAACTGAATAAATGAAAGTATTGCACATGTAAAATGAGGATAATTTGGAATATTTGTCCAGAAGGTAATGCAACCATGTAGGATAAAGGGTAAATTTTGCTTTTTTTTTAAAAAAAAAAAACATTTTTAGTCAGGTGGTGGTGGCACACGCCTTTACTCTTGCACTTGGGAGGCAGCGGCAGGTGGATCTCTGAGTTGGAGACCAGCCTGGTCTACAGAGCAAATTCCGGGACAGCCAGGGCTACATGGAGAAAACCTATCTTGGGGGGGGAAAAAAGGAAGAAGAAGAATTAAAGATCTTTTTACCAAAAACCTTTTTTAAAAATTCCTTTTTAAAATTTTTTTATTTTTAATTGTGTGTATCTGTATGTGAGTATATGTGCGCCTAAGTGTGTGTGTGCACTTGAGCTTGAATGTGTGTGTGTGTGTGTGTGTGTGTGTACAGGTACATGTAGTGCCAGCTGGAGCTAGAATTACGAGTGGTTGTGAGCCAGCTGATGTGGGTGTTGGGAACTGAACTTGAATCTTCTGGAATTCCAGCAAGCATTCCCGTCTCCTCTCTCCCTCCCCTTGCTGTTCCTTTTGTTTTGAGACAGAGTCTCATTAGCCCAGGCTGGCCTCCAACTTATGGTGCAGTCTGAGCTCCTGAGCCTTCTCCCTCTGTCTCCCAGGTGCTGGGATTACAGGTGTGAGCACCCTACCCAGCTAGGATGGGAGTGCACTTCAGTGTATCCACCTTACTGTTCAGGATTCACCTTAGGAAAAGCGTACCTCCCACTTGTGAAAAACTAAGTGCACAGGATGCTAGCACAGAGCACAACTGGGAATTTCAACAGCACACAATCTGGCTGTCCCTCACAGCCAGCCAAAAGGTCACATAAACTAAGTCCTGTCCCCTGGAACTGTCCAGCCACTGGCAAAGATCATGTTGAGCCGTGATGGTTAACACAGAAAAGGTTTGTGTCGCAGCAGACAGTTCGGCAGGTAATGATGGTGTTGGTAAGTAAAGGGGAATGGTGGTTCAGCTGCTAAGCCCTTGCCAGACAAGCTTCATGGCCTGAGTTCAATCCTTGGAAGCCCTGTCTAGGTGGAAGAAAAAAAAAAATGGACTTCACCAAGGTACCTTTTGACCTCCCCATATGTGCTATGGAACACACACACACACACACACACACACACACACACACACACAAAACTGTGGAAAAAAATTGTGTGTGTGTGTGTGTGTGTATAGGGAGCGGTACACACATGCCTCGCCCTGCATGTGGAGGTCAGAAGACAGCATGAGGGGATGGTGCTCTCCTTTCCACCATGTGGTCCCAGGACTCGAACTCAGGTCATGAGGCTTGGTCACAAGTGCCTTACTACTAAGCCACCTCACCGTCCCACTAATAAAATGTTGTAAGTAATGGAGAGAAGGCTCACTGGCTAAGAACACTGGCTGCCCTTGCAGAGAACCTGGACTCAGTTCCCAGCACCTGTTCACAACCACCTCTAACTCTAGTTCTAGGGGATCCGATGCACTCCTCTGGCCATTTTGGGCACCAGACACACACGTGGTGCCCAAACATGTATGCAGGCAAAACACTCATACACATAAAAAGTAAATTTAGCCAGGCGGTGGTGGTGCAGAGACAGGCGGATCTCTGTGAGTTCAAGGCCAGCCTAGTCTACAGAGCGAATTACGGGACAGGCTCCAAAGCTACACAGAAAAACCCTGTCTCAAAAAAAAAAATTAATATTTTTTAAATTTGGAGGTGTTGTTTTGAGACAAGGTTTCATTGTATAGCCTTGATTGTCCTGGAACTCACTATTTAGACAAGGTTAGCCTCAAACACATAGAGGTCTGCCTGCCTCTGGCTCCCCAGTCTAAGATTAAAGATATGCTACCAGGACAGAAAATTTAAAAAGCTATTAGTTCTTTTTTTTTTTTTTTTTAAACAGGGTCTCACTGTGTGGACCAGGCTGGCCTAAAACTAGCTGTGTACACCCTGTATACCCTACTAACTAGCTATGTCTCCTCAACCAAGCCAAACTAAAAAAAAAATTATTTTTTTTTGTTTTATTGTGTTTTAGTTTGTGTGTGTGTGTGTATGTGTGTGTGTGTGTGTGTGTGTGTGTGTGTGTGTGTGTGTGTGTGAGGGTGTGCTCCACAGCACATGTGTGGAGGTCTAAGGTCAACTTGTAGGAGTCAGCTGTCTCCTTCCACCATGTGGGTTCCAGAGAAAGGATCCAACCCAGGTCGTCAGGTTTGGCAGCAAGCTCCTCTACCTGCTGAGCCATTTTGCTGTCCCTCAATCATTTTTCAACTCATTCTTGTGGTTATATGTAGAAGTGGCTTCTGAAGTGAGCCACACAGGGCAGAAGACCTGATGAGTAGCTCAAGTCAGGAAGAAAAAAACAGAAAAAAGAGGCATTGTATTGCTCTGTAGTGTGACTAGTGGGGTAGCCGGACAGACAGCACACCCTGAGTGTGGTGCTGTTTACAGTGAGAGGTGTTCCGCCCTCGGGGAATCTCAGCCGGGGCTGTCACTCAGCGTGAGTCAATTCCGTAGTGGAGTTGAGAAAGTTATAATTCAGTTCTTTTGGTGGGGAGGAGGTAGGGGGTTAGAGACAGGCTTTCTCTGTGTAGCCCTGGCTGTCCCGGAACTCACTCTATAGACCAGGCCTGCCTCTGCCTCCTGAGTGCTGGGATTAAAGGCGTGCCACCGTGCCTGGCTATAGTCCAATTCTTATTAATAGATTCTTTCTTTGTTCCTTTTTTTCAGCCCCACTGTGCATTTATGTTGTTTCTGGGCTTCTTGAGGCTTTTGTTTAAAACAACAGAGTTCAATTTTAAAGAAAAATACAAAAAATAAAAAAAAAAAATCACCTAAGATTCTGCCTCCTACAAGATGTCTCCGCTTCTTAGTGAATGTTGTGTCACACTTTTCATATATGTTTCTTTAATTTGTTTTGTTTTGTTTTTTTTTGGTTTTTGGTTTTTGTTTTTTGTTTGTTTGTTTGTTTGTTTTTGTTTTGAGACAGGGTTTTTCTGTGTAGTTTTGGTGCCTGACCTGGATCTCGCTTTGTAGACCAGGCTGGCCTCGAACTCACAGAGTTCCACCTGGCTCTGCCTCCCGAGTGCTGGGATTAAAGGCGTGAGCCAGCACTGCCTGGCAAAATAATAATTTTTTAAGTAAGGTTTATTTTTCTGTGTATTAATGTCTTGCCAGCATGTGTGTATGTGAACCACATGTGTGCCTGAAGTCAACAGATGCCAGCATATTACATCCCATGGAACTGGCAGTACAGATAAGTGTGTGATGCCATATGGGTTCTGGGAACCCAACCTGGTCCTTTGCAAGAGCACCTAGTGCTCTTAACTACTGAATAAGCCATCTCTCTGACCCCTTATATATATTTTTAATATTCCTATTAATCCACAGCCGTTCTTTTATTCATTTCCCACTGTGTCTTAGGCAGGAGTGTGTAAAGATTGCTGCATACAGGAAATATTGGGGACAGATTGAGGGGAGGGAGGAAGAGGAAGAGAAGAAAGGGAAGGAGAGAGAGAGAAGCTTTGCAAGGATTCATGCCGTCTTTCAAAATGAACCTGCTTTATTTTTTTATTTTTATTTTTTTAAAAGATTTATTTATTTATTATGTATACAGTATTCTGTTTGCATGTGTCCCTGCAGGCCAGAAGAGGGAGCCAGATCTCATTACAGATGGTTGTGAGCCACCATGTGGGTGCTGGGAATTGAACTCAGGACCTCTGGAAGAACAGCCGGTGTTCTTAACCTCTGAGCCATCTCTCCAGCCCATGAACCTGCTTTATTACATTGGGCAGGGTCTATTTCCAGGCTGACTCACCTACCTTGATGGATTCTGGAAGTGATGATTGAAGTAGGAAAGTATCTGAGACATAAAATGTCCTGCCTTGGTTCAAACTGACATGTTACCATAGCCTGGGGGCTCTAATAACTCCAATTTATTCCAGGGAGGGTAAAACACAAGACCAGCAGGGGAGAATCTTTGAGGACACTCTTACAGGTTGCAGCCAGCTGACATCTTGTGTCCCCACAGGCTAGAAAAAAAGCCATGAGCTCTATTGGCCTCCTCCTCCTCTCCCTCCTCCTCTCTCTCCCTCCTCCTCCTCTTGGCTGACATAGGATCTCATGTAACCCAGGCTGGCCTCAAATACACTATGTAGCCAAGTGTGGCGTTGAACTCATGGTATTTTTTTGCCTCTACCTCCCCAAATGCTAGAATTGCAGGCAGGGGTCAACATGATCAATCTGTCTTATAAGGTGCATTACACCCTTTCAGGGGGACTCCACTCCTGTGACCTATTGCCTCCCAAAGGCCCTACCTACAAACATCATCACATTAGCGATTAGATTTCAACGTGTGAATTTTGGGTCAAAGTCCAGAACCTGTAATAATCAGTACTATACAAACATCACTATTCTTATGATGATGGTAATCTTGATTAGACTGGATTAAGACAGCCCCAGAGCAGATTGAGTGTGGTGGTGACACTTATCTATCTATAATCCTAGCACTCTGGAGGCACAAGATTGAGGCCAGCCTGTTCTACACAGCTAAACCCTATCTCAAAAAGCCAACAGCAGCAAGCTGGGGAGACCTTTCGGTAAGTAAATGCAAGCATGAGGATCTGAGTTCAAATCCCGAGACCCATGTTAAAAAGTCAGATGTGGCTTCTGCACCTATAACCCAGTGTGGTGAGGAGTGTACATAGGAAGACCACCAGCCTACCTAGGTCCTTGGGACTCCGGCTTAAGGGAATAAGGCAGATGTAAATCTAAGGGATCTCAACCCTCTTCGGGCCTCGGAGGTTACTGCACTCATGTGCACATGCCCACACACAGACACACCCATATGCACCTAATAAAAAAATTAAAAATTAATTTTTTGAATATTACAAGAACTGAGCTATAGGGATGGCTCAGTGGTTAAGAACACTTGTTGCAGCTAGGCATGATGGCACCTATCTCAAAAAACAAAAAACAAACAAAAAAGCACTCCTTTCTCTTGCAGAAGGCCCAGGTTCGATTACCAACACATACATGGTAGTTCACAACCATTCATAACTCCAACTTTAGGAAATCTAACACCCTTTCCTGGCATCCCTGAGCAGCAGAGACACATATATATATTTGGCAAAACACTCATAGACATAAAATAAAATAAATATTTTAAAAAAAATACAAGAACTCCTAAAGTCCCATGATCTTGGTGAAAAATGAGAGCCCAGAGCAGTCAAGAAGTTATTCAAAGTCACACAGCAGTGAACAGAAGACAAGGATTAGAACGAGTTCCTCTGAACCAAGGACTCAGATGTCAACCCAGAAAAGCTTTGATCAAGGCAGTTAGGGGAGGCAGAGAGCGAAGCCTCCCCAGACAGCCATCATCAGGCCCTACTTCAGGATATGCTTCTCTATGCTAAATTGGACGTCAGTCTCCCAGATGACGGGCACTAGAGCCTGGTTTACAACAGCCTGCAACAGTGAAGAAGTGAGGCCTTTGATGTGAGCAGCACCTGCTCCAACCCGAGGGCATGCCCCCCTCCCGATAGCCCCCCACACTCAGTCTATTCCTTCATCCTATGCTCCTGGCAGCCCTACTGTCAGCACCCAGAAGTTAGACGGTGACCCCAGCTGTTTCGTTTAGAACATTGTGGTTTTTGAGAGAGGGTCTCAGATAGCCACTCTTCACCCTCCAGCTTCCAGCTCCTGAGTGTGGGGCTCCCTCCCGGACATGTGCCACCATGTCTGCCTCAATGCGGCTTTCTGTTCCACCTGAGAACACAGATCAGGTCTCTGTCATTAACCCTGACTCTGCTTCAACAAAACCCCTGGATTTTTATGTTTTGCAGCACATGGGAGCTAAGCCAGCGCCTCACCCATGCTGGGCAAGCTGCTCACTGCTAAGTCATACACCCCAGACCAGAGAAAGACTTGAGAATGTTGTTTGAGCAGTTCATGACAGTAAACCGCGCATGCCCCTGCTTTTCAAGGAATTACCCAATAACTTGGATGGATAAAGCAGACTTTGTTTGGGGCTTTGGAGAGACACCAACTTCATGCCATACTCTATGGATGCCTGAGGCAAACACTGTTCAAAGCTTCTTGAAGATAGTGGCAAACACGGTCGGACTGCTGTCCCAGGGATAACCAGCCTCCAAGAAACTGATCTCGAGTCTGAATTATTTAGCTGTTTCTGTTTCTCCCTGAATCATGACTGCAAAGGAAGATGGTGATACAGGTTGCATCATTCATTCACCAAGTTTTTTTAAAGAGTGTATTATTAGTGTCTGCGCTTGTGGATGAATGTGCTGTACGTAGCCCTGATGCAGGGACTGAGAAGCCAATCTGTGTGTCCATTGTTTTCTCCCCGTCTCCTGTGAGTTCTGAGGACTATCAGTATTGTGAGGCAAATTTACCTGCTGAGGCATATTACTGGGCCCTCAATAAGAAATTTTTAAATTACTATTATGGCTTGGGAGGCAGAGGCAGGCAGATCTCTGTGAGTTTGAATCCAGCCTGCGCTACAGAGCGAGTTACAGGACAGCTAGGGCTGTTCCGTAGAGAAACTCTGTCTGGGGGAGAAAAAGGAGCTTTACCAGTTATTTCATTGTATAAAGTATGAGTGGTTTGGTTTTTTGTTTTTTTTTTTTTTTTGGTTTTTCGAGACAGGGTTTCTCTATGTAGCTTTGCGCCTCTCCTGGAACTCACTTGGAAGCCCAGGCTGGCCTCGAACTCACAGAGATCCGCCTGGCTCTGCCTCCCGAGTGCTGGGATTAAAGGCGTGCGCCGCCGCCGCCGCCGCCGCCGCCGCCGCCACCACCCGGCAAGTATGAGTGTTTTGCTCGCGTATACACGTGTACATGCCGCATCTGTGTGCCTAACATCCATGGTGTCCAGAAAAGGGTATCTGATCCCCTGGAACTGGACTTACAGATGGTCATGAGGGCAGCTCACTGTGGGTACTAGGAACTGAACCTGGGCCCTCTGCAAAAGCAGGAAGAACTCCTGGCTGCTGAGTCATCTCTCCAGCCCCTGCTTGGAATTTTTTTTTTTTTTTGGAGGGAGGGTGGTTCAAGACAGAGTTTCTCTGTAACAGCCCTAGCTGGCGCACGCCTTTAATCCCAGCACTCGGGAGGCAGAGGCAGGTGGATCTCTGTGAGTTAGAGGCCAGCCTGGGCTACCAAGTGAGTTCCAGGAAAGGCGCAAAGCTACACAGAGAAACCCTGTCTCGAGAAACC
>CABHPQ010137657.1:0-40414 GCA_902168405.1 Peromyscus aztecus | reverse complement strand
TTACCTGTGACATCTAAGGGGGGGATGTATACAATGTCTTTGACTATAAAGTGGGTTCTTTAGCAAAGGGGTCAGTGAGGCAAATGTATGCATGAGGAAAATGGAAGATTGGATGCCCTTAATCTGAATCATTTTTTAACAGCGCGCAGTTGAGTCACACAGAACTCTTTTTATAAGGGCCTGGGAACACGGCTCAGTTAGTCACTGGCTTACCCAGCATGCATGCAGCCTAGGGGTTGATCCCCAACACTGGTAAATGGATCACAGCTGCAAATAACCTGTAATGTAGTACCAGGGAGGTAGATATAGGAGAATGAGAAATTCAAGGTCGTCCTTGGATAAAGTGGCTAGCCTAGGCTACATGAGACTGCTTCAAAACAAAACAAAACAAAAAACCCATCATAACCAAAGAAGTCATTTTATAAACCTCAGCTCTTCACTGACTAGTTATATCATAGCTGTAATTGCTCCCACTGTAGCACCCCCCGATTGCAGTTCTGGCTTCATGGCTAAGAGACCCAGGAGCTAACCTGAGTCTGCCCTGCACACACAGAGATACTGTCTGGGATCTTCTGCCCTGAGAACTTTGAATTTTCTGATTGCCCCCCCCCTCCCCGTCATCCAGAACCACTTCAAAGTTGCTAAGGACTTCAGAAATGAAATCTGACATCAGTGTTTTCTCCCAGACATTGATGCTGTCTGGCTCCTGTGTCCCTGAAGATGTAAGACAGTCACTTTCCCTGCAGGTTCATTATGCTTTGCTTGAATCCGTGCTGAGGATGTTACATTTGCCCTTGAAAAATCTCTTAACAATGTGCTGGTGACACCTTTAGCTCGAGTGGGTGTTTTAGAGTCGAGATTTCTGACACTGATTAAAGTTTCATTTCTGAAAATGCCGTGCTTAGTAAAACACCCACGAGAGAACTTTCGCTATCCAAGGGCCCTGCCCTGGTTTTTCTTCTCTTTCCTTTTAAAGTAGATTTGTTTTTGATTTTCATTTTTTTTTTGTGTGTGTGTGTATGAACACGTGTGAGCATGCACATGTGTGTGGGTACCTGTGGACATCAGGAGAGGATGTTGGTTCCTCTGGAGCTGTACTTACAGGTGGTTGTGATTCTCTTGGTGAAGGTGCTGGGAACAGAGCTTGGGTCCTCTGGGAGAGCAGTAAGAGCTCTTAACAGCTGAATCATCTCTCCAGCCCTATTTATCTTTCTTTGGTCATTAAAGGATAGGGCATGCTTTTCTGCTTAGTAAAGGTTTGGCTTCCATTTATTGATTTTGGTTTTTTGAGACAAGGTCTCACTATGTAGGGGCTACTTGGCTGGCCTAGAACTCAATACGTGGACCAGGCTGGTCTTGAACTCATAGAGATCTACCTGCCTCTGCCTCCCAAGTGCTGGGATTAAAGGTGGGCCACCACATCTAGCTATTTTGATGTTTTATTTTTTATCAATATGCAGTAATTATACATTTAATGAGGTTTGGTGTGATATCTTCACACATACATACTGCATGCATATCTCAAATCCAATCCTTTTTTTTCTGCCTCTTCCCAGTCCCGATGCAGTTTCAATCTGTAATATGCACTCCTGTACTTCCATGTTGATGGTTTTGAACTTCCATCTATGGTACAAGGTGCTTCCTGTGTCTGACTTACCTCATTTAACATGATGCCTTCCAGTCCCATCCATCTTGCTGAAAATGCGTGGATTTCATTCTTCCTTGTGGCTAAATAATACTCCTTTGTGTATATTATATACAACATTAAAAAAACTGTCCAGCTATTGAGCATGTGGGCTGAATCCATTTCTTAGCTAATGGCGGCATGCAGGTGTCTCTTCTAAATGATGAAATGGTTCTCTTTGGATGCACACTCAAAGGGATAGCTCAATCATAGGCAGATCTTTTTTTTTTTTGCATTTTGGAGGAATCTTCATTTCATTCTCCCATATGGTTTGGCTAATTTACATTTCCACTATCAGTGTATAAAAGTTCCTCACATGCTCTCTAGCATCTCTTTTCTGTGATTTTGCTCACAGCCATTCTAACTGGGGTGAGATGGAATCTCACTGTAGTCTGGATTTGCATTTTCCTGATGGCTAAAAATGTTGAACATTTTCGTGTATTTTGGGCCATTTTTATTTCTCCTTTAGAGAAATGTCTCTGCAGATACTGTGTCCATTTTTAAATAGGATTACTTGTTATTTAGCTGTTAAGCTTCTTGGGGTGAATTCCTCCTTTTCCCTAGTCTGTAGGTCAGCTTCACTTGTAACTTGTAACATATCTGCAGGAATTATTTTATCGAGTATTATTATTTTGCATGCATTTTTATATGTACGCTTACAACACTACAAATCCTCTAGCTTTCCTTTCATTGCAAATATTTTTCCACACTTTGCATTTTCATTGTACTCTGAATAATCCTCAAAACCCACCTAAAAATCAAATAAACAAACTATTGTTTCCCAACCACAGAAGAATTGCTGGTTGCAGAATTGTTTTCCAATATGTGTGTCTTTAGAGTTTATGTCTGGGCACAGTCTAGGATTTTATTTTTGGGTACTGTAGCTGAAAAGATAGGCTGAAATTATTTTGAGGGCATTGACTTCTATGTTAGGAGTTAAGCTGGTGTTGATGCGTCCCATATTAAGTTGGATAGAATTATAGACTGTGCTGTGGTAAGGTATACATAAATTTTAATTTCTCTGAGGGAGTAAAATGGATTCCAGGCTATCCGCATATATCATGTTACTAAAAAAACTGAAAAACCGAAAACCAAAAAAACAAATAAAAATCCCCAACTCTCAGAGGAGTCTGTTGGCAATAACGTTTAATGTCACATGTAAATTCATGTCACATCTCAATTCACTATCACATCTGAAAGCCTATGTGAAGACATCATAACTCAGCAGCTAGCATGTAAATGAGGACCCTGAGCTTCTAAGGTAATTTCTGGTTCTTGAATCCTATCTCTGTGATAAGGAGTGTGTGGTCCTAGCTTGGGTAATGCACTGACTCCTGACCCTCCCACATCTCCTGCAAGAGAGCAGTGTGGCAAGTCGGTTTAGTGTGAGAACCCTGTTCTGAGAACATTGGTTAATTTTCCTTGTTAGCTTGCTGAGATTTGAAACCAGCTAGGAGGCACTCCTCTGGGTCCTTGGTGAGGGCGTTTCCAGAGAGGTTTAACCGAGGAGGGAAGATCCACTCTGAACATGGGTGGTGCCACTACCTGGGCTGGAGTCTCAGGCTGCATGACAATGGAAAACCTGTAAGGCCAGTGGAGCACCATGCTCAGCACTCTCTGCTTCCTGACTGTGGACGCAATGTGATGGGCAGCTCCACATTCTTGCCACCAAGCTTTCCTGCTGAGGTTGGCTATATACCCTTTCTTAAAGCATGAGCCAAGGGGCTGGAGAGATGGCTCAGTGGTTAAGAGCACTGGCTGTTCTTCCAGAGGACCTGGGTTCAATTACCAGCACCCACATGGCAGCTCGACAACTGTCTATAATTCCAGTTCCAGGGGTCTGAAACCTTCAGGCCAATGCACATAAAATTAAGTTAAATAGTTAAAAAAAAATAAAGCATGAGCCAAAATATCCCATCCTTTCCTTATGTTGCTTCTGTTGGGTATTTTTTTTTTTGCTGACAACAAGAAAAAGTTGACTGACTTCTAGATGCTTGTTGAGGGCCATGAGCAAACTCTCTGTCCATCTTGTCCCCCAACTGACTGTTTTCTGGAGGAGACTAGTGATAGGTAACCCTCTCAGAGGGTTGCATCGAGAATTGAATGTGAGTGCACCATTTTCCAGAAGGCTCTTGGCACACAGGATGTGCTTGATGAATTTTAAATATCACCAGAATTAACATTCAGACTCCCCTTCCTCTTCCCTTTCCTCTGTTGCTGGCATTCTCAGAGAATTTTCCACACAGTAAGGTAAGCCAAACCCTCAAAAGTAAGGAATCTAAAAATCTCAGTCTAATAACACAGCCATAGACAAGACCTTGATAGACTGACCAGGAGATGTTCTACAACCCACCATCAAGATGGACTGAACTTCTGATTATGTCCGCCTCTCTATATCTCACTCTTCCACAGTCATTCCATAAGTTAAATCCAAAATAGATGAGCAGGACTTGAGGGCGTCAGTTCATTTTGGCATTGGATGGTATGTGCCTGTTTACCAGGGTCTATCTAATATACACTGTCACTGAAGTAAGTAGTGCAGATATTACTACATATAATAGACAGATATGGGTGCACACATAAACACATATGTGCATATAAAATACTCTTTTATATTTGTGGTGTCTGGGACTCTAGCTCCCCCTGAGCCCTTGACAGGAACTAGGGGGTGGAACGATCCTGAGGGTACAGCTCCCACATGATAAATACTGTTTACTCTTGGGTATAGAATCATGCCATTGAAAGTTCAAGGCCTGCCGGGCGGTGGTGGCGCACGCCTTTAATCCCAGCACTCGGGAGGCAGAGGCAGGCGGATCTCTGTGAGTTCGAGGCCAGCCTGGGCTACCAAGTGAGTTCTAGGAAAGGCGCAAAGCTACACAGAGAAACCCTGTCTCGGAAAAAAAAAAAAAAAAAGAAAGTTCAAGGCCAGGCTGCTCTACACGGTAAGACTCGGTTTCAAAACTAAACCAAACAAACAGGTATAGGCTGTATCGGCCTCCAATGGGATAGCTTGGCTTCGTCGGTTCCTGTGTGTTGTTTTTATTTGAGCTCTGTTTACTCTAAGCATCTGTGCTGTTTCCATCTTCCCAGTGGAACTCTGTGCCTCACAGCTGCTGCTCAGTGCAGAACCCAAGACTCCAGGGTAAAAATTTATTTTGTCCGAGGCCATTCACAGAAGAGGGTACGTATGTATTTGTCCTCTGGTTCACAAAACATAACAAGAGTTCCCGAGAGCTGACTGGGTACATACCATCGACCTTTACTTAATGACTTCAAATGGTGCCATGGAGGCAAAGGACGGACCCAGAATGCACTGAGTGGCCGCTATGACTTTGGTTGGGTTACCCATGACTTATGGGTAGGAAATATTGACACCAAAGAGCTGGTTCATAGCAGAGCTCTGACCGAAACCCTGAGGCGACTGACGCCCCAAATCCTGCTCTCTGGAAACCCAAGGGAAGTTGCTGGAGGTCTCCCAGTTGTGACATTTGAAGTACTGAGTGGCATGAAATGCCGACCATGGCAAGGACGGATTTTCCCTTTCGCCATAACTTCCTCTTGTTCCCATTTTGTACAGCCTTTCTCTGTGTACCACGTCTCCTCTCTCCGACTCCAGTCCTGTCTTTTAACCAGGTTTCTGTTTGCTAGATTTGCGCTGTAACTAGTAAAGCCGTACCGACGGCAGCATTTATTTATTTCAACTTGGACCCAGTGTTTTGAATATGTAGCGGTAATTTGGAACGTGTCCAGTCTTTGGACAAAACTATCAGCAACCAAGATGTTGGTCAGCCCTGTTAGTGTTCCTGAGCTGCTAGGTCCTTGGAGCTGATACCTGTGGAATAGATAGGAGAAACTTCTGCTTGACTTCGGACAGAATATTCCCAGCACCCAATAATCTAATAGGCGGACTCTTGCAATGATTTTGTTTCTCTGGACTGAATTTAGCACCCCCTCCACACACACACATGTAACGTGTGTGCATATATCATATTGACAGAAAGTTGAATTTTAGTCCTGAGTGTCCTTGTTACGTTCCCTTTGAGCCCTGGGTCTGTCTGTGAAACATGCAATTAGAAACGTGCAATTACTTCTTTATGGGTCATTTGTATCCCCTAGAACCATGCACAGCACACAGCACCACTGACTAGTTATCAGTTCTCTACACCTGGGCCTGGAAGATAATGTGTTTTTCAGTTTTTGTCTTCAATGAATGTGCATAACTTTGGAGAAAGCCCGACTTAGTGACTGCTCCCCTACACTAGCATATAAAGGCTATATTTTTCTCTAAGAGTCCTAAATCTGTTCCCATTTAAACAAAGGGTTAAGCTCCCTCATTTCCTGGACACCTCTGCCCAAGATAGACTTGAACTCAGTATTCAGCAGCTTGTTGGATTCAGCAGCTTGTTGGGCACAGTCCATACATCTGCTGTGTGCGAGTGTTCTTCCTCCCGGATCTGGGACTCAGCGCAAAGTCTCATTTTTGCCAGTAGACTTAGCTATTGATGATTCGATGGTGACATTTGTGTGACGTAGAGGGTGCTTGGGAGGCAGAAGCACAGTGACTCACAGGGCAGGTCGAGGCTGACTGCTGTGGAAGGAGAGTGCTTCTTGGCTAGTCCCCATTCCTCTTCTCCATTGAATTCTGTGCTCCTAGGGAGGGCTGGCCTGCCTTTTCTTAAAATCTTGTTCAAGTTTTTGTTTATGATTGTTACTGTATGTGTGATACACATGCTTGACTGTGTACACATGCGTGCCAAGGTACACATGTGGAGGTCACAGGGCAACCTTCAGGAATCAGTTCCCCACTTCTGCTCTGGATTCTGGGGCTCAAACTCAGGTTGGCGGGTTTGTACAGTAAGTGCTTTTAGCTGATGAGCCATCTTGCTGGACCCCTAAGCTGGTTCATTTCAGATGCCTGCCTCATAATGTCAACCCAGCATTTCCTACAATGTTGTCACATGAGCCCGAAGAAGATGAGCTTTACAACAAGGCTTTACCTCACTGAGTGATCAAAAATACTTGGCAGCCTCAAATGGAGAGCAAAACTAAGTCTTTTAAATACAAAGTGTGCCTTTTACGGTAAGAGTAAATGTTTTAAGGGCATTATTACATTTATTTATTTATTTTATGTGTGTCCATGGGAGCATTATGTGGAGGTCAGAGGACAGCCTGTGGGAAATAGTTCTTTCCTCCCACCATGTGGGGGTGGGAAGCGAATTCAGGGCATCAGGGTCGGCAGAAATCATCTTTACCATCTTGCTGGTCTGGAAAGGTAAATATTTTAACCTTTGCAGAGAAGCGTAGGTTAGAAAGCATTCTATGTACTGTCTTCTAAACCACCCCATGAGAGCAGTTAATTTGATTAAAGAAAAAAATATAAATGATTTTTAGAGTCAGATTGTTATCAGTGTACCAAAAGAAAAATACTCCCCAACCCAATTTATAATTGTGATTTTTCTGTTTTTCTTTCTTTTCTTTCCTTTTATTTATTTTTTTGATTTTCTTTTGTTTTTGTTATGAAATCCCAGTCAGGAAGCAGAGAGAACTGAGTGCTGGTACACAGCTCATGTTCTCTTTGTATTCAGTCCAGGACCCCAGCCCATGGGATGGTGCTGCCTACATTCAGGATGAGTCATCCTCCCTCAGTTCACCCAGTCTAGAACCTGATCATAGAAATGCACTTAAGTGTATTTCCAAGGAGAATCTAGGTTCTGTCAGGTTGAAGGTCAGTGTTAATAGTGTCATGGTTGAGCTGCATGTTTATTTTTCAAGCGTGTCTTCCTGGGCAGAAATGACCTGAAAGTAGTCACTGTCAGCTAATCATCTGAAGTCCTGGAAAGATCCACGTGCTCCTACGTCATGGCCACAGTGACAGGGCAGTATTTGCTGGTCAGAGACTTACGTAGAGGCTTGTACATGCATTCTGCTAGTTGACGTTCCTGGATCTTTAGGCGTGTCATATGAAATGGGCAGAGTTACCCTATTGATGCTGTTTTGTAGATGAAGACACTGACGCTCCCTGTACATGATTTGCAGGAAAGCACAGAGTTGATGTCTCTGCAGACAGAGACCAGCTATATCCCAGCGCTCTCTGCACCATGCCAGTCACTGTAGACACACAGCGCTCTCTCCACCATGCCAGTCATTGTGAGGTGCTCAGAGCTCTACCATCCCAGTCACTATGGGACCACATGCCCCGTTGACATGGTTTCCTTGTAAGGAAAGAAAGGCTTTGTTTCTCATGCCTTAGCTGGCCACTGATGATTGATAGATACAGTGGCTGAGAATAGTACATGCTTATATGCTATCTATCTATTGTGTACTCATGTATTATCTCTGTGCATGCTTATGAAATTAGTCCTTTCTCTTAAGAGCACGTGTGCTAGGCGTTTTGCTGATGCGTCCTCTGTGGAATCAAGAGGAAGACAGACAGAGAGCCTAGACCTTAACTGGGGACTGATAAACACTGAGAATGGGAGTAGATGAGCCAAGCCACCCTCTGCGTGCTTGAGCAACCAAGCCTGTGGGCTCCTCCATCTGGTCATAGGGTCCATCCGCTGTGGAACTGATCGGAAGATGGATGAAAGCTGGGCAGGGCCCATGGGCTGCACCGAGGCCCGTGAAGGTTGCTGGGCTTCCTTAGAGAAGAAGCCTCTGTGGGAATTCACTGCCCCTTTCAGGGCCTTGGCTCATTGCTGTGATCAGCCATCTGTAAGGCTAGCAGGAGATAAACAAATCTATAGAAAGTCATTTACAGGAAGTTTGAGGACAACACTCCAAGCAGTGTTGCGAACAACACAGACGTTTGTTGCTTCTGGAGCAAAAGGTACCTACTGCTCTGCCTTCTGAGTCCTGAACTTGATTCTTTAGGTTTGAAGAGCTTGGGCCTCTGATTTCAGGGGTGAGATGCACTTTCGGTGGGCTTTGGAGCCTTTCCCATTTGGGGGATGTCTGCCTAGTGTACTAACTGGAGATGTTTTTGATGGGTTTAAAGTTAAAGCACTGTAGAACTTCCTTCCAGATCTCTGGTTCTAGAAATATTGAGGGCATTCTTCTATTCCCCCACATCCTTGCCTGTAAATTTAGGTAACCTTGAAAAAACAACCTAAGTACTTAGATTCTATTTCCGACGCTATGGCATAGAAATTTCTTACCTGTTAGAGCTATGCTTAGGTTGGTTGCTAGGCAACCAGGAGAGGAGTTCACAGGCTTTGCCACCAGCCAGCAATCATCACAGAGCAGCATTTTCTTCTGATTATTATTATTATTATTATTATTATTATTATTATTTTGCTTAGCTCTCTCTCTTTGGTATAGTGTGTTTACAGACATTGAGGTCTCTCTCTTTTGTAATTTGTAGAAATACCTTTTGTTTAGACTCTTTATTTGTTAAAGGGGTTCTGGGTTGATCTTTGCTACATAAAAACGTGAGCCTGAACATCAGCAGTGGTATGTGTTCAATGAGACCTGGGAGCAGGTTAGCTGGTTCTTATGAGACATTACTCTTCTTTCTCATTACAGAAGCACACATAGAATTCTTCCTGCTATTTACTCTGCATTCTCAGGCATAAATCAGGGACCATGCCTTCCTGTACCCTGCTTCTGACTGTCTTTTTGGAGAAAATACTTGGACCATTTGTAGGTTGAGCCTTCTGACTAAATTCTGTGGAGTCTCCTCTTGGTATAAATTCATACTGGCTTGGAGAGCCCTTTTTCTTTCAGATGGTAACGGAGCAACCCTCGGCAGATGTTTCCAGAAGTCCTACAACCAAGACTCCATTTCGTTATCTACCACCCTCATCCTTTTTTCAATTTACTTTTTTTTTAATTAAAAAGTTGATTCGTGTGTGTTGCATTTGTGTGCATATGTGTGTATAGTTTATGTGTCTGTGTGGTATGTTTCTCTCTCTCTCTCTCTCTGTGTGTGTGTGTGTGTGTGTGTTATACCGATGTATGTGTGTATGTTGTGTATGTAGCCTATACATGCCTATGTGTGCAGGTGCATACTCTGGAGGGTGCCACTCCAGAGACCAGAGGAAAATGTCAGCTGTCCTCTAGTAATCTCTGTTTATTCCTTGGAGGCAGGATCTCTCACTGAACCCAGAGGGAGCCTGGCATCCAGCAAGGCCCACTGACCCTCCTGTCTCTGCCCCATGGCACAGGAATCAGCCATCTTTTGAAGTGGGTGCTGGGATCAAAACTCATGCTTACTCAGCAAGTACTAACACACGCAGGGCCATCTCCCCAGCTCCCTTTCTTGATGCACTGTGAGTGAGACTCGGGGTGTGCCCTGTGGGAGCCCATTCTCGGGTTCCTCGTGGCTTTACCCAGCAGGTCTGCATAGAGGATGATTAGGACCACGGGCCTGAGTGCAGGTGCCTGAGATGGTCTGCACTTGGCTGTGCTGGGGGAGGAGGTCATTTGCTCCACCCCTTGGTGTCTCTATAAAAACCCTGGGGCAGAGACAGTCGGGGCCCCTTGGAATAGGTTCCAGGCCCTCTCGAGGCTATCCTTTATTTTCTATCTGTTTATCTCTGCAAGATTCTCCGCAATAAATCCTTCTATCTAGTATTTCCTGCTGCTCACACTCAAGAAAACTCTGGGAAGCTGTGGGGGTGGTGGGTAAATGCCCCACAGTGCCCCCAGCTGTTCACAGGACTTAGTGATGGAGAAGAGGAGACAGGATGCAGGAACAACATGGGGCTCATTCTGCTGTCCCAAATGAGGAAGCCTAGACTGTGGGGACTCATCTCAGGGACCCTGATGCCCACAGCTCATACAATGCAGCTGGTGGCTCTTGATGCCTGAAGAGCCAAAAGAATTTCATTAGGAAAAACTTTTATGGCACATTTAACCCGTTTTTCTCGGCATGACTTACCTGGGCCTGGGTTTCAGGAGCGCTGTCACTGTTGGATGTGGATTTCCGCAACATGCTTGACAGGATTTCTTCAGATAGTCAACTTTCATCACCGCAGCCCTACTCTGCAGCTTGGTGAGTACCTCTTTGGGTCTTCTCCCTGCAAATGGCTGTGGAAATGATTTAAGGCAATGAAGCAAAGCATGAAAACAGGATTGTTTTTAAACCTAGGGATATAATATTTTCATACAAACTCTAATATTTGACTCTTCCTATCCTCCTTTGGTCTCTGATCAGAAAACGTTTTGCTTTATCAGCTATTCAAGTCTGGCCCCATATTTAATATTTCTAGCTGTGACCATATCATAGATTATGTTAATATTGCTGTGTTTTCTATCACACACACACTTTTTATTTTTTTTTTGTGTGTGTGTGTGTTGTTTTTGAGACAGGGTTTCTCTGTGTCCTGCCTGTCCTGGAACTGGCTCTGTAGACCAGGCTGGCCTGAAACTCACAGAGATCCACCTACTTCTGCTTCCCGAGTATTGGGATTAAAGGTGTGCGCCACCACCTACCAGATGAACATGCATATTTTCATGTGGCCTAATCGTTAGAAGAATACAATGGTAGGTTGTCTGGGCCCTTTGCCAGGTTTCCATTGCATTGTCCAGGGACACAGAGAGATGAAGCTGTAGTTTAAGTGGAGAAATTGCATCTAAACAGCCAGTGAGGGACCCAAGGGAAAGAAAGGCCCCTCTCATTAGTAAATAACATCATTAACATTCAGAAACCTTGAGCCTATCGTGGGTCTGGTTTCACGGATGCTTGTGACACATGTGATGTAGTATGCACACGACACTGTCACATGAGCACATGTTAGTGCCATTGCTATGCCAACGTAAAACTTTACAGCAAGGCTTTACCATCGCCACTGATCCATGTCCAAAGGGTGGTTTTACACATGAGTAATCATGTACATGCTCATGCACAGTCTTAATACATAAATAATAGCATGGGTGTACACTGTTTCACCCTGAGCATACCAATGAATAATACTTATTTAAGATTATGGGAGGTGTGTGTGTGTGTGTGTATATGTGTGTGTATGTGTATGTGTATGTGAATGTGAATGTGTGTGTATGTGAATGTGAATGTGTGTGTGTACATGTATGTGCAGATATGCAGGCCAGTGTATTTGCATGTGAAGGCCAAGGCGGATGATGTTGCCGTCTTTCTGTTTTGTTATTTTTAAAAATATTTTTCAACTTCTATCCATATGTATGTGTGTGTGTCTGTGTATGAGTCCGTGTGTTTATGTGAGTATCTGCCATGCGTGTAGATTCCCATGGAGGTCGGAAGAGGGCATTAGATACCCTAGAGCTGATGTTACAGGTTGTAGTGAGCCACCCAATACAGGTTCTGGGAGCCAAATTCTTCTTTTTTTTTTTTGGAGGGGGGAGCTGCGAGCATTCTTAACTGCTGAACCATTTCTCTAGCCCCTACTGTTGGTTTTTGGTTGAGAGAGTTTCTTGCTGAACCCAGAGCTCCCTGATTGGCTAGACTGGCTGGCCAGCATGCACCGGGGAGCCCCCTGTTTCATCACTTTCCCACCTCCACCCCCAAAACTGGAGGTCCGTGCTTGCACCACCACACCCTCCTTTTCATGTGGGTTATGGGGATCTGAACTCAGATCCCATTCTTGAGTGAGCATGCACTTGGCCATCGGAGCCATCTCCACAGCCCCGCCCCCTCTTTTTGAGGTAGGGTTCTTACTCTGTAGCCCAGGATGGCTTGGAACGCATGGCCATCTGTGGTGGTATTGTGTTCCCCAAAATATTGTGTATCCTAATAAACTTAACTGGGGTCAGAGACAGAACAGCCACAATATTAAACATGAGGCTAGGCAGTGGTAGCACACGCTTTTAATCCTAGCATTCCAGAGGCAGAAATCCATCTGTTCAAGGATACAGCCAAGCATGGTGACTCACGCCTTTAATCCCAGAAAGTGAGTCTTTAATCCCAGGGAGTGGTGGTAGAAAGCAGAAAGGTATATAAGGCGTGAGGACCAAAAACTAGAAGCATTTGGCTGGTTAAGCTTTCAGGCTTCTAGCAGCAGTTCAGCTGAGAGCCATTGGGATGAGGACACAGAAGCTTCTAGTCTGAGGAAACAGGATCAGCTGAGAAGTTGGCCAGGTGAGGTAGCTGTGGCTTGTTCTGCTTCTCTGATATTATAGCATCCACCCCAATAACTGGCCTCAGGTTTGATTTTATTAATAAGACCTTTTAAGATTCGTGCTACAGCCATCCTCTTGCCTTGGCCACTTGAGTGCCGGTATTACAGGTGTGGGCCAGAAAGCTTTAAGAGCCTTTCTCCCACTTCTGTTCAGTCATCAACCACTGGGCTTTGAGAGATGGCTCAGTAATTAAAAGCACTTGCTAGTCTTCCAAAGGACCTGAGTTTGGTTCCTGCACCCAAGTCGGAGGGCTCACACCCACCTGTAACTCCAGTTCCAGGGGTTCTGATGCTCTCTTCTGGCTTCTAGGGCCCCAACACTTACCTGGTATACCCACGCAGATATACAGACATACACGTACATTTTTACCAATTACACCACTTTGTTTTAGAGTAATGTTAGCCTTGCCGAAGAGTTGCAAACACAGTTGTTCAAACACCAGGCCTGTTTTCCCTGTTGTGAGCATCTGGCATTTCCATGGTCACGTGTCAAAACTAAGGGGCTGAACTCCGTACTAGGCTCATATTTCACTAGCATTGTCCCAGTGCCTCTTTTCTGATCCAGGATCTGTGTTACCTTCAGTCACTGTAGCCCCTGTGACTTCCCTTCTGTGCCATTGTACCTCAGGTTTATCTGCTGCTGGTAATCCCTTTGTTCCAAGGTGCTCTGCCTGAGTCCTCAATGGGATGCCCTGCTGTTGTTTATTTTTTGCTCTTTTGGGGGCCTGCCACGCAACTCCCACATAAATCACACACACGGAGGCTTATTCTTAATTATAAATGCTCTGCCTTAGCTTGGCTTTTTGCTATCTGGCTTTCCTTAACTTAAATTATCCCATCTAACTTTTGCCTCTGGGCCTTTATCTTTCTCTATTTCTGTATACCCTTCTTTGTTTCTTATTCTGTGGCTTGCTGTGTAGTTGGGTGGCTGGCCCCTGATGTCCTCCTCCTCCTCTGGCTGCTTCTTTCTCTTCCTCCTAGATTCTTCTATTAATTCTCTCTCTCTGCCTACCAGCCCTGCTATCCTTTCTTTTGCCTTGTTATTGGCCATTCACTTCTTTATTAGAACCATCAGATGTTTTAGACAGGCACAGTAACACAACTTCGCAGACTTAGACAAATACAACATAAACAAAAGCAATACACTGTACAATAATATTCCCCAACACCCTGCAGTCTGAGATTTGCACTGGGGCAATAGGTTTTTGGAAGCTGACTGCAAAGGCTTTTCCTATATTTTCCTGTATCCCATTCTCATCCTGTATCAGGGTAGCTGCAGTGAACACGCCTATCCACAGTGATGCAGACCTTGGCCACCGAACAAAGGAGTGTTTTCCCGGGCTTTGCAATGCCAAATTATCTTCCCCTTCCTTTCCACTCTCTGAGTTTGGGAAATAGATCACCCCCTGTCACTCATACCCAAGAGGACAAGTTCTGCTTCCCTGAGTAGAGAGTTGCTGTGTTTATGTGTGTGCATGCATGTTTGGATGCTTTGTTAAACTCCACTGAACTCTATGTGATACAAGAATGTTGTCTGTTTTGATTTCCTCTTCTCAGAGCAAAGATCAGATCTTGAGGTCTAGAAGATGAATCCCCAAATAAAGCCTTCCTTCTGCATATATTCTTTAAAAAAAGATTTATTTGTTTATTTATTATGTGTACAGTGTTCTGCCTGCACTGCAGAAGAGGGCAGCAGAAGGTATTGTAGATGGTTGTGAGCCACCATGTGGTTGCAGAGAATTGAACTCAGGACCTCTGGAAGAGCAGCCAGTGCTCTTAACCTCTGAGCCCCCTGCATATATTCTTGTTTTGAGACCTCTCTCTACCTGTCAAGATCGATCTCTCTCTCTCTCTCTCTCTCTCTCTCTCTCTCTCAAATATCTAGGTTCCTTTTTTTTTGGTGCTGGTGGATATTCATGCTTTGTATAGCTAGCTGAATTCAAAATTAAACAGTATGCTACTTTTTGGCTTCATTGACTTTAATAGAAAGGAGTTACGGAGTTGTTCATTTGACCTGGTGGCCCAGAGGGCAGCCATTCATGCAGCTGTGTTTTATTAATATGTAAGGAGACTGCCACTCTGTAACATGACAGCATGAGACTTCATATGTGTGTACACCTTTTAGAGCTCTTTATTCGATTAGCAGATGATTGAGCTTCTCCTGGGCTTTGGTCGTGGTTGACTAGAGGAAGACAGTTCACTTGCCTGTTGTGAAGCAGTATGTGTTCCTAGTGGAAAGCACAGACTACAAACATGTGGGAGATGAATGGAACAGATCAGTTTAGAGGGTGGTAATGCTTTCCTGATGATAGCCAGAATGAAGTCTGAGCAAATGGCTTGGCTAGGATGGTCAGTCAGGGCCCAGAGAAGTTCTAAGGGGAGATGACAGGTGAGCGAGCAGGAATATTAGATGTGAAAACATGGGGGGGGACATTAAAACTCTGGAGTGGGCAGTGGGTGTGGTGAGTTCTAGGGATAGAGAGCTGAGGAGTCAGTAAGAGTGAGGCCTGGAGCAGTTGGCACAGACTTTGCAGGGCTCTGATGGCCGAGCTGAATTTCATGGAAGTGTCTAGAGGGCTTGGAGGGAAGGAGTGGCATGATTTTGATGTGTGTGTTCTAAAAGAATCTTCGGGCTGTTGTGTCGAAGTGCATCATAGGGGAGACAAGAAGAAACAGGATGATGAGACAGGAGGCCAAGGTAAGACAGGCAGTGTCTTAGATGAAAGGAGTATGGGGGGGTGCGGGGGTGGACAAAAGGAGACAGATCAATTTTTTTTGTTGTACAAATGATCAGAATTTATAGAGGAGATATTTTCAATTATTACAGCTGGGAGGGGCCAGCAGGGACTTATCCTGTGAAAACTATTGTCTGTTGATATTCTGTGTTGCTTCAAAGAAGAGCCGTGGCGAATGCCCACACTCACACTCTAGGAAGCAGTCAGGTGGCCATACCCTCCATAACTTCACTCACCCACCCATCAAGAGAAGCGAACTCTTATTTACTCTGAAGGATTAACCTGATTTTCAACTTGGACAGCTTCTAGAATCACAAGGGAAACCGGCTCCTGGGCAAGTCTGTGAGCGTATCTAGTTTAGGTTAATTAAGGTGGGAGGTCCCACGTTAACTATGGGTGGTGTCGTACTGTGGACTGTGGTTCTGTCCAGAAGAAACCGGAGAAAACGAGGTGAGCACAATCATGCACGCATCCGCCTCTGCTTCCGACTGTGGATGCCATGGACCAGCTACTTCATGCTCCAGTCCGTGACTTCATCACCATGATGGACTGTAGGATAAAATTGTGAGCCCAAATGGACCTACCTTCCTTAATTTGCTTCAGCATTTTGTCATAGCAGCAGGAACTGTGAGCAATATGTTTAGCAAATTAATGTAGTCTGAATTTTTAATCATTTAACAAGTCTGCCATGATTACTCGGCACACAACCTTACTGATGTGTCTTTAGGAGTTAAGAATAAAGCAGGCAGTAGTTAGTCATCCTATTTATTTGCCATTAATGTTTAGGAAGTTGTCGTCTTAGGAACAATATTTCTGACATGAGTCACGGAAATCTATTTATATATCATAATGATTGTAACATTTGGCGGGGCAGAACCTTTCAACCATGTATTGATGTTTAAACTTTGAATCACTGAGAAAACATCTGCTTTTCTAGGAAACACTTTTATATAAAAATGCTACTCGATAAAAGACTTTACAAGGTTTTCTTTGGAATGAATAGACCCAGTTACAACTTTGATGTTTTGAGTTAAGTCAAATATACCAATTCATTTTGCAAGGACTTGGAATTTAACATTATAACAATTGATTCATTTTAAATTTCAACCGTGGCATTTTTTCTCTTCTCTAAAGAAACATTAATATGATGAAAGATCCATTTGTCATGCTTCATTGAATATTTTTTTGGGTTATAGAAGTAAGAGTTTGCCAAGTAATTGATGAGGAGAAGGGAAACATTTACTTTAAGAAGAAAAGCTTAAAAAAAAAAAGGACACCACATGAGTTTATGAATATTGCCAAAACTGAGGATGTTGCCATGCTCTCTGTCACGGGTGCTATGCTGGCAGACTAGGCTACATTTTAACTGCATAATTCTAAGTGAGGTGATAGTCTCTCCTAACGTGTCAGATGTTCCTGGGTCATTGATTGTTCTGTGCCTTTACGTTCTTAGGGGTACAGGTGCATGTTTGTATTTTCAGATGCACATGTGTGTGAACATGCTTGTGGAGGAGGTCAGAGGACAACTTTGGCTGTCACTACACAAGCTCAGGTTTGGTTCCTCAGGAGCCATCTACCTTTTAAAAAAATGTCTTATATACATTTATTTATTTATATTTGGATGTGTGTGTCATATGTATGTGTCTATATATGTGTGCATGCATGTGCCTACAACTATGTGTGTGTGCCGTAGTATACATATGGAGAGTCAGAGATACTTTGTGGGAGTCAGTTTTCCCCTTTGGTCATGTGGGTTTGGTCATGTAAGTTCTGGAGATGGAATTCAGTTGTCAAGCTTGGTAGTCAGTGCCCTTACCTGCCAATCCATCTCATCAGCCCCACATTGTCTTTAGAGACAGGGTCTTTTGCTCCCCAAGTATGCTAGGCTGCTTCCCCAGGGAACCTCACCCACCCCTCCCCCTACCCCGGCACCCCACACCGCTGCCTTTGCCTTGCCAGGATTGGGATTATGAGCTGTGCACATCCCTGCCTGGCTTTTTATGTAGATCCTAGGATTTGAGTTTCAAACAAAGAATTCTCTAAATCACCATCAGGAATGTGATTAGCTTTCTGTCCCATGTTTGTGAGCCTTATCTCACAGATGCTACTGGGAATATCTTGCTGAGTAAAAATCCAGAAATAAGGACAGTGTTCCAGGGACTGTAGTAAGAATTAGAAAAATAAAGAAGAAATACAGACAGTTGCTTCAGTTCTTATAGGAAAAGAGCATTGCGGCATTGTTTTTGAAAAGAAAAGACAAGTTCAGAGATTTTATTTTTAGCAGAATGGAGTTCCAATAAGCAGTGAAGCCAAGCAAAGGCTGCCCCTCTGCATCCTGTGGTTCTTCGCCTGGACTTCCTTGTGCAGAGGATTCCCTCAGACTGGCAGGGGATGCAGACATGACTATGGCATCGTCCTTTTCCAAAGAACTGAACTCTGGTTTTGGAATGAGAGTTCTACTCAGGATCTATCTTGTATTCTTACATCACATGATCATGTGATGGGAGATAGAATCCAGTGTCTGAGTAGCTTGTGCAACTATGTATCACATGGAATTTAGCTTTAGGCTGAGTTTTGAGGGGTGTACAGGGTTTCTTCTTTTCTCTCTCTCTCTCTCTCTCTCTCTCTCTCTCTCTCTCTCTCTCTCTCTCTCTCTCTCCTTCCTTCCTTCCTTCCTTCCTTCCTTCCTTCCTTCCTTCCTTCCTCTCTTCCTTTTTTACATGGGGTTTCATGTTTCCCATACTGTCCTTACACACTCATTATGTAGCAGACAATGGTCCTTCTGCCTCTACCTCCTGGGTGCTGCAATTACAGGTGTGGGCTTTATGTGGTATTAGGGATTGAACCCAGGGCTTCACGCATTCATGCAAGCATTCTACTAACTGAATGATAGCATCAAGCCTGTGTTTAGAATTTCAATGACAGAAATGGCAGGGGGCAGGGGAACGGTGGGTATGGTAATGGCAGAGATGGGAAATGACAGCATATGACCTAGCTTCTCTGTACTAACCAGGGTCCATTCTCCCCACCCCACCCTTAACCTGTATAGCCCAAACTGTCATGTACACATGGTAATCTTCTTGCCTCAACCTGTGGGTTCCTGGGATATGGCACTGTGGCAACAAATATCCATGTCATTCCAATATGAATAATATTAGCCTGAGCTTAATGCTGATCTCTGTTTTGGCCTCTGTGCATCTTATCGAGTCCCCTGAACAGAGAAGTTGCTGAGTAAGTACAGCTGCAAGGATGCTCAGCACATTCATGCATTGGCAGTGTACGGATTCCTAATGTGTACTTGAATCAAACAAGGCCACGGATCTCCACCCTGTGCTCTTTGTGTGACAGCTTGGCAGCCAGTGGGACTTGCTTTCCAACCTTGTTTGGGATTTCTAATCTTAGAGCCTCCTAGTCAGGAGGAGAAAGAAATGCTTGTCAGGAGGAAGAATTCACAAGGATTTCCCGGCAAGGTGGTTCTAGCTGTCTCCTCCTCAGGCGTTTCTGGTTCCCAGGCCCCTGGCCTACAAGTCTGGAAAAGAACAGTTGGCTTTAATGATTCTGTCTTTCCACATTTGCGGGCTATCTTTAGTGGATGGAAATGCTAAACATTTTAAAGAATGCATTTAAATAGCAGCATTTTTTTAAATCAGAAAAAAGTTCTATATTCAGTGTGAATCTTTTTATATGATACGGAGTCAATGTTTTATGTAAATAATCTTTTTATAATTTACTGATTTAAAAAAAACTCGGTTTTTATTTTAATATAAATCCCATATAAAATTTGAGTCTCAAGCCTTCTGGTCTACCAGGGCGTCTGTAGAGGAACATTCTATGTAATGATATGTTTCCAGGATACACTTAGGAGATAAGAAGCCTACTGAGAGGCATTTTGTTGTTGTTTGTGTTTTTTCTGATTTCAATTTTGACAATTTCATTCATGAATACAATGTATTTTGATCATATTTACCCTCAATTATCTAATAACAGTTTTAATGAGTACATTTAAATCTCTCTCTCTCTCTCTCTCTCTATATATATATATATATATATATATATATTTATATTTGTTTTTCGAGACAGGGTTTCTCTGTGTAGCTTTGTGCCTTTCCTGGAACTCACTTTGTAGACCTGGCTGGCCTCGAACTCACAGAGATCTGCCTGCCTCTGCCTCCCAAGTGCTGGGATTAAAGGTGTGCACCACCACCACCTGACATATAGGTCAGAATTTTTCACTATTTAGATTGAATTTTTTTTATGCAATGTGGATGCACTGTTAAAAATTTAAAGGGTCTTTCTATAATATACAACTTCAAAAAATGTGTATTTTAAGAGATGGAGATATGACTCAGGAGTTAGGAGCACTTGCTGCTGTTGCAGAGGACCTGGGTTCAATTCCAACATCCACATGATGAGTCACAACATCCCATAACTCTAGTTCCAGGGAATCCAATCCAGTGTCGTCTTCTCACCACCCAGGGCACCAGGCATGCATGGCAAAACACTTGCACACATTGAAAAGAAAATAAGTGATGCGAAAATAATTTTCATTTTCACTTCATCTGTCTTATCTGTTAAGTATGTATGGATCTATATATGCGTGCACACATGCATTTATGGAGACAGGGTCTTGTTATATTGCCCAGGTTTACCCCAAGCTCACTGTGTAGCCTAGGTTGCCCTTAAACTCATTATACAGCCCAACTGCTTTAAACAAATTATGTAGCTCAGACTGGCCTGCAACTCATACCCCTGCTGACTCAGCCTCTCAAGTGCTGACAGTCCAGGTGTGAACCGCCATGCTTGGGTCAATGTTGTACATTTATAGACAATATTTGCTTAAAGTCTTACACATCTGGTGCCCAGTGGACTTCATTTTAAGACCCTCAGAGGGGCTGGAGAGATGGCTCGGAGGTTAAGAGCACTTGCTGCTCTTCCAGAGAACCCGGGTTCAATTCCTAGCACCCACACAGTGACTCACAAGTGCTGTGGGATGGTCTGTATGTCAAATTGCTCTGATTGGTCAATAAATAAAACACTGATTGGCCAGTGGCCAGGCAGGAAGTATAGGTGGGACAAGGAGGAGAAGAATTCTGGGAAGTGGAAGGCTGAGGCAGAGACACTGCCAGCCGTCGCCATGACAAGCAGCATGTGAAGACGCCGGTAAGCCACGAGCCACGTGGCAAGGTATAGATTTATAGAAATGGATGAATTTAAGATATAAGAACAGTTAGCAAGAAGCCTACCACGGCCATACAGTTTGTAAGCAATACAAGTCTCTGTGTTTACTTTGTTGGGTCTGAGCTGCTGCGGGACTGGCGGGTGGTAGAGATTTGTCCTGACTGTGGGCCAGGCAGGACCAGGAAAACTCTAGCTACACACAACCACCTGTAATTTCAGTTCGAGGAGACTCAATACCCTCTTCTGAACTCCATATACATAAGATAAAAATAAATGAATCTTTATTTTTTAAAAAAAGACCATTAGAGCATCAAATGGGAAGACCAATGGCAACCTCTTACTGTTTGTTCTAAAACTACTCAAGCAGATTTAGAGAAGGGTTAGTAAGGAAAGTTGCTTTGAGGTCTTCATAATGAGTTTGTCGTAATGTAATGCACAGACAGTTAGTGACGGAGGTGGGCACAGGGCTGGGTTTGCATGTGTGGTTAAGGCAGCCATTTTTCCGTGTATGATATTGTTCTTCTCACTAACCGTAACAGTGAACTACTTGGAGTGTATTTTCATTTTGATGTTTCATTATCCTAGAGTAGTCAGCCATTTCCCAGGTTATTAAAGATCTATTTCAAGCCTTTGGCTTTATTTTTTTTTCATTCTGAGAGAATTCTCCATGTATAATTATTAAGTGAATGTACAGCGTGTAGGACACATCCCTACGTGCGAGACAGAAAACAGCAGAAGCATGACGTCTTATTTGCATCAGTCATCTGCATGCCAGTAAAAATCCACGGACTTCTATCGATGTCTTTTTTTCCCCCTCTCCCTCTCTGAGTGTCTTAGCAGGAATGCCGGGTGTGATACTGAATGCATGCTGTTAGGAATATTAAAAAGGTTAAGGGCCTCAAGCTGAAGAATTATCTGGAAAGAAGGGATCCAATGGGAACTGTCAATCTGCCTTGGTATTTACCTTCCCTGATTTCCTCGTTGGCAGAGTCTTGGGAGAAACACAAACTTTGCTATTTATTATTCATCAGTTAAAACAATGAATCATCTAAGGATTTGGGTTGCGGGTGCCCTGCTTGATGTCAAGGTCTGAATATGTTCTTCTCTTCATAAGCCTCATGTCTGCATGCTGCACAGGTTTAAGCAGCTCCTCCTTTGCTTGGAAGCAGCCACATTCTAGAGGGTGCCATGAGGCTGAAAGCAGCCTACTGTTGCTAAGGGTCGCCCACAGAGAGAGGATTCTGCTCCCTGTATGGTGGTGGTGGTGGTGGTGGTGGTGGTGGAGCAGGTGGTGGTGCAGAAACTGGACCACACGCATGCTTAGGCAAAAACAGCAGGACTCAGTCCTTTTCATCATTGAAGACCGCATCATAATGAGGTAGTCCCCTATCATTCTGTTTTTCTTGTTATTTATGTGTATGAGTGTGCCTGGTTGAGTGTTTTCCATGTGGGTGCTGGTAGCCTTGGGGGCCAGAAGAGAATATCAAATCCCCCTGGAGTTACAGGCGGTTGTGAGCTGCCCAATATGGGTGCTGGGGACTGAGCTCAGGTCCTCCAGAAGAGCAAGAAGCACTCCTAACATACAAAACTAAGTCAGCAGCCCCAATCATTCCATTTTAAACAAAAGAATTCCTGGAATAAAAGGGGCATTCTTAGTCTGGAGGAGATGACCCAGTCAGCAAAGTGTATGCTGTGTGATGCCTCCTGCAAAATCCAGGATGGTAGTAAGTGTGTGTGATCCTAGCACAAGGGAAACAGAGACAGGCAGACTCCTGGGGAGCTCCTATTTGACAGGTGCCAGATCCCAGAGAGAGACCTGCTTCAAAAAGCAAGGTGGGTAGCACCCGAGGGAGAATTGCACCCGAAGTTTTCCTTTGCCTTCTATATGCAAGTGCACAATCATGGTCACATGCACCAGCACACACATGAATGTGCACACACACCTGTGTGTGTATGCTTGTACATATACACACATACACACACAACACGGGAAGGGAAGTGAGAGGCAACCACACAGAGGCATCCTATCCATGTAAGTTGTCTTTCAAATAATTATAGATAATATATAGTAGAGACCTGTAAAGGATTTATAACGGTTCTCCGTCATCATTCCCATTTTTGTACATATGTAAATCTGCATTGAAAGACTGTGCATCCTTAACTCTGTGGGTAGGATGTAAAAAGCGTGAAAGTCAATGAGTTAATTTCAAGTTGTGTGAATAAGGAATCACAATATTTTTGAAAGAATAACCCTAAGAAGAACCAGGTAGGTATGTTTATATTTAGAAGTCTAGACTTGGAAAAGGAGGTTCATCAAGTCTTTCATTGAAAAGTGTATTCATTTTTAAAGTAAATACTGTGAGAGTTGAGCAGAATACTTAGGCTTGTTAAGTGACAGATGGTTGGAAAGGTTTGGAAACATACTGTTGTGAGGTCTCAAATCTGGGACAAACGGCTGAGGTGCCTATTTAACATCAAAGCAGACCTGGCCCCCAGGTTCTTCCTGCATCCCTCAGTCCCTACCTGTTGCAGGGCCCTCCTAGCTGGCATACCCATCCCCTACCCTGGCTGCCCTTCCCCCAGCTGCTCTTCCCTATATAATCCAATCATTTTGGTAACCAGGTCTCTTTGTTCTCTTTTGGGCTTCCTGATTACTACACTTGGCTCCCCTCTCTTCCCTCTCTCCTCTCTCTGTTCCTCTTCACCCTCTTCCTCACATGGCCCAACTCAATCTGGTCATGTCCACTCTGGACTCCCCAGATGTCCCTGCCTCTGGCTATTCTCTCCCCCATATCTACAATAAACCTTCTCTTCCATTATACCTAGGAGCAGTCATGTCTTTTCCTTTCCTTTTTATTTTATTTTATTTTTCATTCATTTTGTGCTGAAACCCTGCAAGTGACATAAAGGAGTTCCCTCCCCTAGGAACTCCAGTGCTCAGAACCAAGCCACTGATCTGACCCTACTAAGGTCTGTGAGCTGTGCTCATGACATCACTCAAGATATGTAGGCCTTTCTTACTGTTATCTCTATAAACTTGACTTTGCAAATAAGGCAAAAATGGAAACACTAAATCGGAACTATTTGCTTCTTATTTGGGGGAACTTACTGGCATTTACATTTATGTTGACAAATATTATTAAGTAGTTCTTAATGTGGATTGTCTTTGCTCTGGCCTGGAAGAAGCGGAAAGGAATGTTCTTTCTTCTCCTCTGCCATGTAGGTGGGTGGCATTTCCTCTCTGGGTGGTGGTCCTGTGTATTCTGGTCAGTGAATAAGAAGCAGAAGTGAGGAGAAGCGAAAGTCCCATTGTATTCAATCATGAGTCCTTGACGTTCTTCTAAGATGAACCCAGGTGGCGTGGGTTCGTTATTCCCTTTGCCTCTCCTCAGCACACTCAGGGTCTGTGGCTGGCCTGTGTGACCCCTGAGGAGTGGTTCAGATCCGTAACTGTCTCCACATCTGTAAATGGAGGAAATGGCACATCTGGTCACCAGTTTGGTCCCTTGGAGATGCAGTCTGCACAGCCAGGACAGTCCAGGCCAAGATTAATATCTGATCCTTTTCTAGTACTTTTCAGATTGAGTTGTCGCCCTGAGGTGTCTGCCATAGGTCAATGTTTGAGTGGGGTTTTTGTTGCATTGTTTTAGGGATTTTTTTTTGTTTGTTTCTGTATCATTATAGCTCCTGATATAAATATGTTTGATATATTTCAGTCCATCTCCTCCCTCTCTCTCTCTCTCTCTCTCTCTCTCTCTCTCTCTCTCTCTCTCTCTCTCTCTCTCTCATTTTAGTCTAGTTCCCAGAAGCCTCTTGGAGTTCACTCCATGTCCTTTAACATGACTGTAGTGGACTTTGATGGCTTCCTTGCTCTTTAGGTAGCAAGATTTTTCTGGGCTCATCTTACATTTCTCTGCTTGAAACTTCCAACAACCCTTTCTCCTACACCTGCTCTTCTGGTTCAGTGAAGAACTGGCCTTCAGAGCCCATATCTGACCACCTCGATTTTAGCTTCAGGACTCTTCAGTCTGGAGTCTGCACTAGTTAGAGAAACTACTGAAATCCACCCCAACCCCAGTGTTTCAATGTAATCCTAAGGCAGGTTCATTCTACCTAACTCATTCATCCCTCTCTACTTAATACAGTGACAAGTCCCTTCCAGGCATTAGCTCAGGGACCCAGGGCCATTCTGGTTCCTAATCCTGGAAGTGTGTGGGGGGAACTTGGGAAAATTCAAAGGTCTTTCTCTGAGATCGGGTCTTGCTGAGCCTCTGTCCCTCAAAGCTACTTTCAAGGTTTTCTTTTACAGTTTAGGTTTGAGGTCCTCAGCTTCAACAACTCTGCCAAGTTATCAAACTTCTGGATTTCCTGTCCCATTCTTTTGTTTGTTTGTTTGTTTGGTTGGTTGGTTGGTTGGTTGGTTGGTTGGTTGGTTTTCTCTGATTTTTACGAAGCTCATCTCTTTCAAACATTGCTAAATAACATGAGTTACAGCCAAACCACACAAAGCGTGTAGGCAGAGGAAGCAAAAAGTCTGCCTTTGTACTCTGGGCCAGATATTCCAAGTGTGTCTCGACTGTATACACCACACCCTCCAGCTCTCCCCAGGCCAGCTTTTTTGACATCTGGGCCAAGTATCAGGATCTGTTCTGGCCTGAAGGGACTAACTTCCATATCCATCAGCATAAGGCTCATAATCTTCAGTAGAGACTCTCCAAAGTAGAGAATTTTAGACATAAAACAGGACCTTTATCCTCTGTCCCTTATTATTTATTTATTTATCTATTTATTTATTTATTTATTTATTTATTTGAGACAGAGTTTTTCTATGTAGCTTGTGGTGCCTGTCCTGGATCTCGCTTTGTAGACCAGGCTGGCCTCGAACTCCCAGAGATCCTCCTGGCTCTGCCTCCTGAGTGCTGGGATTAAAGGCGTGTTCCACCACCGCCCGGCCTCTGTCCCTTATGTTAAGGGCCCATGCCAGAGCTGCACTGTGATCTCAGGATCTATAGGACCATGGCCAACATGGCTGCTTCAGCTCTTGTCTTGGCCCTGGTGCCTACTACAGGCCTCATGAGTCTCTAGTCAACAGAGTGGGAATCTGTCCATCTAACTCTGTTATGTAGAGCCTCATTGGGCATCGGGCCAATCCAGAAGATGGAAGGGAAATTTCAGAGACAGGCAGGACCTCATGAGAAAGGCGTAACTTCAGAGGAATTATGAATGAAGAGCCTTCTGACTCAGTATGTGTCCCCCCCCTTTTTTTTTTTGACATTTTCGTGCTCTTAATCTTCACCGAAATGCTAAGAACATTTTGCTGAGTTTTGGGAACATTGTTTTGACATCATCTGACTAATGAGCCATTTGCTATTGAGCTTGAAAAACAACCAACTAATTGGTCTAATTCCTAATTCCCAGTCATCCTCTCACCCATCTTTGAGTTTTGGTGGAAGGGCAGTGATAGGGGAAACAGGCTGTTCCTGGGCTGAGATTGTCCAGAGTTTAGAAATGGAGTGGATTAAGAAAATATGAGATGAGCCACTATCTTATTTTTGGATCTATGGGAAGCCCCCTGATGAGATGTCTGTGTTAGTGACTACTTCTACCACAGCAGAAGGGAAGGACAGGCATCGTCTCTTTAGGTAGAAACTTGACAGAGGACTTTCATAACTCTAGTTTGTCAATTCAAATCAATAAACTGAATAAAATTTTTAAAAAATTTTTCAGATTTAAAAGTATTATTTGGTGTGTATGAGTGTTTTGGCTGCATGTATGTCTATGTACCAAATGCATGGCTGCAGCCTGCAGAGGCCAAAAGAAGGTGTCAGATCCTTTGGAAATGTAATTACAGGTGGTTGTGAATTGCCAAGTGGGTGCTGTGAACTGAACCTGGGTCCTGTGAAAGAGCAGCCAGCGCTCTTAAACACTGAGCATCTCTCAGCCCCTAGCTACATAGTCTTTATCTGAAATGCTTGGGGTCAGAAGTGATTTAGTTTTGAAATATTTGCATATATAATGATACTGGATAATGATAATGGAGCTGGCACCTGCATCTAAATATAGGTTCATGTTTCATATTCACCTTATACACATAGCCTGGAGGTAATTTTGCTTTGGTTTTTTTTTTTTTTGCCTTTTACCTACATTTTGAATTTCCCCCTTTTGACCTCAAGCTAATGTTCCAACAGTTTATGATTTTGGATTTTCATAATGAGATGCCTAACTTGTGGTACTTACAAAGGAATATGTACTATACCAGATCTGGTGTCACCAAAGAAATGAACATAAAGATGATCCAGGAGATACAGGATTTGGGTCCGGATCTTACAGGCTACACATGTTGTTTAGGTTTCTCCAGTTTTACTTTGGGCATGGTAGTGCTTGCCAGTAATCCCAGCACTTGGGAAGCTGAAACAGGAGGATCATAAGTTTGAAGCCAGCCTAGGCTTCATGAGACTCTGCCTCAAACCGCTTGCCCCAGTCCCCGAAAAAATAATCAAAAGCTAAGATGTTATGAAGAATGTCTTTATGCATGCTACCTGGTACATACTAACCATGTTCTGACCTTGGCCCCGATTCACATTCTGTTTATCATATTTGTTTCAGATATAAACATTGCACCTCAAGATTGGGGTGCTTGAGCAGAAATTGGTGAGTTGTAACAGGCCTGAGAGATATGAAGACAGTCAAGGAGACACTCTGTGTCTCTAAACCTGACCATCAGATTATGGACCCCAAAGAGATGGGAATCTCATGCTGAGAGAAGGAAAGCGCTCCCACCAGAGAGGGAACTTGTCTCTCTGGAAGAGATTTCACACAGTTCTACCCATGCGTCACACAACTTTACTGGGGCAGTGGGTGGGAACCACACCCCTTAGGTGGAAACTGCTTAGATGCTTGGCTCTCCACTTAAAGTTCAGTCTCACCTTAAGACTCCGAAGAAGGATTTGGGGGAATCAATCTCTGTCCCTCTTCCCAGTGTGTCCACATTGAATAAATCTCCTTTTCCTGCTTTCTACTTAAGGAGAAACATTTCTTGGGCTTCAGAATATTATCCTGCACCAGAATCTGGGCATGAGATGGGACTGCATTTTCAAAGATGATAAGAATTTGCCTGGCTGTGGATATGAGTCCCCCTAAATACTGTTTCCCACATAGAAGAGTATCTTGAAACAACTTTCTTTGTGAACTTGCCTCTACCTTCCACACCTGAAAAATATCTAAACAGAAGAGCAAAACTCAGATCCTTGTGAACATGTACTTTTCTATCATTTAGGGACATTGTCAGTTTCTGGGTGGGCATACCTTTAGCTTGTAAATCATTGTCAGTTGAAATGTTGGATTTATTTTAATGAAAAATTTTTCATTAAAACTGTGTGTGTGTGTGTGTGTGTGTGTGTGCGCATGTATGCATGTGTGCATGTGCGTGCGTGCATGCATGTATGTGTGCGCGCATTGCCTGCAGAGGTCAGAAGAGGACATTGGATCTCCTAACTGCAGAGCCATCTCTCCAGGACTAAAAACAATTCCTGTAACTTTATAAGATTTTGAAGTCCATCAACCAGAGGATCAAGGTTCATGCACTGTCCTGGAACAAAGTAGATTTTATGCTGACTTCAGTCTACATGGAAAAGTCTTAATATTTTCAAAATACATTTAAGAGGTAGTTCAGAAACCACATGTTTATAGCAGCCATGCTGGGCATGCCAAAAAAAAAAATGGTGTTTGTATGCTGGCTGCTTCCTGAGGCTGTGTCCCATAAATTTATGGCCGTGTGGTCCCTAACCAGTTATTTATTCTTCATTTTGATTAGGGCAGAGTCTGTCTTCTTAGTTTTGTTTTTGTTTTTTGTTTTGTTTTGTTTTGTTTTGTTTTGTTTTGTTTTTTTGTTTTGTTTTGTTGAGACAGGGTTTCTCTGTGTAACAGTTCTGGCTATCCCGGAACTCTCTTTGTTGACCAGGTTGGCCTTGAACTCATAGAGATCTGCCTGCCTCTGCCTCCCAAGTGCTGGGATTAGAGGTGTGCACCACTACTGGCCAGCGAGTCTACATTCTTTAGTATTCTGTTCTATAGGCTCAACTACACATTCATCTCTCCTCATTATCTTGATTGAGTATGATCCTGAAAATAAAATTTATAACATAAGAAATGAAAGAGATTAGCTGGGCATGGTGACCCATGCCTTTAATCCCAGCACTTGGGAAGCAGAGACAGACAGATCTCTGTGAATTTGAGGTCTACAGAGTGATATCCAAGACAGCCAGGGGAGGTTACAGAGAAACCCTGTCTCGAAAAGAAACCAAAAAAAAGAAAGAAACTTCAATAAACTTGAGGAGGCTTTAACTCTACCAAAGAAATATAAAAACAAAAACAACAGAAAAATATTTATCTCTTGTTAACTTTGGCAGCTATTAGAGATCGAGGCTATCTTAACTGAAGACAGTATATATGTCTTTATCATTTTATAGCACTCAACTATTAGATGGTGGATGATACAACTCAGAGGATGGTCACTTCCATTCTTTTTCTGAATTGTCTTACCATGTCTTAAATTTATAACTATTTAAAACTAGAGGCATATTTGTCTATAAAAATGTTGGTATTAAGTACTATCAAGACAGTTCAGCAGTTAAGAACACTTGCGATTGCCGATGACCTGGGTTCTGTTCTCAAACTTATATAGTGTGGCTCAAAACTGACAGCTCCAGGATGTCCCATGCCCTCTTCAGGCCCCTGTGGGTACTGCATGCATGTGGTGCATGTACCCACACTTACACATACATATAAAAAAACAAGAATTGTTGGTTCAGATGCCTGAAGTCATTTTGTTAAGGCAAAGGAGAAACATGAGCTTAAGATAATAGGTTTAGTGACAGAAACTTTAAAAGTTAAAGGAGAAAGTACAGTGGATGAGGAATTGGTGGTTGGAGTGGACAGTCTGAAATGAGGTCATGAGAGTTGTCTTAGGCAGCTGACTCACGGGCCACCACACCTGTCCTAACATGACAATGTTGCCACATCGAACACTGTGATTCAAGATGACTCTGGGACCCAAGCTAGGTACAGACTCTCCTAATGGAGTTTCGGTATGTAATTATTAATCTTCACATTGATTGAAAGTGCTAATTATAAAGTTATGGCAGCATCTTTATTTTCAATATATGCTTTTTTTTCTTTTTCTTTTTTCTTTTTCTTTCTTTTTTTTTTTTTTTTTTGCTCATATAATATATCCTGATTACAGTTTCTCCTCCATCTATTCCTCTCAGTTTCTTCCCATCCCATCGGAATCCTACCTGTTTTAAAATGTTGTTGGGGTGTTTTTTAACTCTTTTTTCTTTGACTCTTTTGTCAGGGGCACCATCCAGCTCCCTAATAAATCCACACATGGAGACTTATTATTACTTATAAATGCCCGGCCTTAGCCTGGCTTGTCTCTAGCCAGCTTTTCTTAACTTAAATTATCCCATTTATCTTTTGCCTCTGGGCTTTTACCTTTCTCTATCTCTGTATATCTTTCTTTCTTTCTTATTCTGTGTCTGGCTGTGTAGCTGGGTGGCTGGCCCCTTCTTTTCTTGCTCCTTCCTTGATCTTTTCCTCCCATACTTCTCCCATATATTCTCTTTACCTGCCAGCCCTGCCTATCCTTTCTCCTGCCTTGCTATTGGCCATTCAGCTCTTCATTAGACCAATCAGGTGTTTTAGAGAGGCGCAGTAACACAACTTCACAGAGTTAAACAAATGCAACATAGAAGAATGCAGCACATCTTTGCATCATTAAAGCAAATATTTCCACAGCATAAATGAATGTAACACACCTTAAAATAATGTTATGTAATGCAACCCCTTTCTGTCTTGTTAGAAAACAAACAGGCTTCTAAGAGATTAATTAATATGATAGGAGAGAATAAAAACTGGTACATCTGAACAGGACAAAACAAATAGAAGAAAAAGACCCTAAGAAAAGGCACAAGAAACAGACACAGAGACCCACTTGTTTGCACACTCAGGAATCCCATAAAAACACAAAACTGGAAGCTAAAATATATACACAAAGGACCTATAGGGTAAAACACAGGGCTGGGGAGGTGGCTGACACAACATTATGAGACAAAGAGCCTCCAAAGGTGCCACTGAGTCTCTTTCCTGTTGGCCATCTACTGCTGGGCCTGTGGCCTACCCCTAAGAGTGGTTTGTTTCCCCAGTGAGACTCCCTTGGAGAAAATGAATTTTTCCTTTGCCAGTGGTTATCAATTGTAGATAGATTCAGGGTTAGGGATGGGGGTGTGTGGTCACTTCTTTCAGCTCTAGGACCCCATCTGGTGCAGACTCATGAGGGTCTGTGGATGCTGCCTCAGTCTTGGTGAGTTTGTATGTGTGTCCATCTTGTTGATTTAAAGGCCCTTGTTTCATTGGAGTCCCCCATCCCCTCTGGCTCTTACATTCTTTCTGCCTCCTCTTCTGTAGAGTTCCCTGAACCCTGAAAGGAGGGATTTGATGGAGACATCCCATTTAGTACTGAGTGTTCCAAGATCTCTCATTTTCTGTGTAATGCTGGCCGTGGGTCTCCATAGTTGTGCCCTTCTGCTGTAGAAGAAAGCTTCTTTGATGATGGCTGAACAAGGCGTTGATCTATGAGCAAAGCAGAGTGTTCTTAGGAGGCATTTTATTGCTATGTTCCTTTAGCAGAACAGTAGATTGATTTTTATGTGGCCTCTGGGATATCAAGTCTCATGTTCTTGGTCACCCAAGTGGTGTCAGGTATGGGTTCCATCTGGTGGGTTGGGCCTTAAGTCAAATCAGATATCGGTTGGCTACTCCCTCAAACTTTGTGCCACCATTACACTAGCATATCTTACAGCCAGGACCCCATTTATAGATCGAAGGTTTTGTAGCTGGGTTGGTGTTTACCCTTTTCCTTTGGTAGTGTGCAGAGTGCCTTCCTGTCCCAAAGATACTAGCATGTAGGGGGGAAGGCTCGATGTAGGACCAGCTCTGCTTCTCCATGTCCAATGACTTGTGTAATTGTCACCTTCAACAACAGGGCCCCTTGTCATCAGTTTGTGGAGAGCAACCTGTAGTCTTGGCAACAGCCTGGGTTGTTTGGGGAGTCCCATGGAACCCCTTTGACCAACAACACAATTCAGTGTAAGCCAATCCCAGTACCAGAAGCTTCATTTGACTATAAGAGACATCCAGTTGGGCTCTCTCTCCCCTATTACTTGGATATTTCATTTAGATTGCCTTCATATATGTATATATTTTTGGAAGCTTCTACTACATTAGGTTTTCATCCTATGCCTCAAAAGGTTATTAATTATAGCTGTTTATCCCTTTCTTAACCCCCCTCTTCCTTTCTCATCCCCACTTGATCTTTCCATTCCAATATGCATCTTCCATCCATAACTGTCTATTCTATTTCCCTTTCCTGGGGAGAGTTATCTGTCCCCTACCAGTCCCTTACTCTATGACTAACCTCTGTGATTCTATGGATTGTAGCTTGCTTACCATTGACTCAACAGCTAATATCTACGTATAAACCAATACATACCATATTTGTCTTTCTGGGTTACTTCACTCAAGGTCATTTTTTTTCTAGTTCCATCCATTTGCCTGCAAATTTTATAATTTCATTCTTTTAAATGGCTGAGTAGTAAATAACCCATTGTGTAAATGTACCACATTTTCATTATCCATTTATTTGTTGATGGACCTCTAGGTTGTTCTCAATTTCTGGCTATTATGACTAGAGCAGCAATGAACATGGATAAATAAGAGACTCTGTGGTAGGATGAAACGTCCTTTGGGTACATGCCCAGGAGTGGTATAGCTGGATCTTCAGGTAGATCAGTCTCCATGTTCCTGAGGAACCATCACACTTCTTTTCATAGTTGCGGTACGTGTTTGTGGTCCAAACGGCAATGGATGAGGGTTCCCCTTGCTCCATGTCCTTGCCAGAGTGAGCTGTCATTTGTTTTGTTGATCTTAGCCATTCTGATGGGTGTTCAGGCTCGGGGATTGGATTTGGAGGAGAGGAGTGAGAGTGAGGATCATCTGAAGTTCTCCGACCTGCTTTCGCTGGCCGACTGACTTCTGTGTCAGGCAATCGATGGATGTTTAGTTCGAGCACTACATCATCCTCTGGATTTGTCATGGCCCTTGACCCAAATGTATCCAGTCACACGAGTGAGATTCATTTAAGGCGTTCGTAAGCAGCATCAAATAATTGGTTAACAGATGTGCAGGTTATGACATGGAATTCTTATTTGCATTCCTACCAACTTTAGTGTCAAGGAGTGAGATTCCATGAAATATGGGTCAAGTTGGTTTTAGCTTTTCATGACGGGGTTTCCCGTGTAGCCCTGGCTGTCCTGGAACTCACTCTGTAGATCAGGCTGGCCTTGGACTCACAGAGATCCCCCTGCCTCTGCCTCTAGAGTACCGGGATTAAAGGTGTGAACCACCATGCCTGGCTTTTAAGTTGGCTTTAAAGGGTTAATTCCTTCTCGGATCTCTTTTATTTCAGTAGCTGTGAGAATAGGGGCATCAGAAATAATATGTCAGCTGGACTATGGACAGTCGAGAACTGCTCCTCTGGACTCCGGTAGAGCTGTGGCTATCTAATTTTCATGAAAGTGTTCCATAGCAACAAAAGCAAACCAAGCAGGCATACTCATCTCACTTGGGTGTGGGCCGAATAGAAGCAGCCACAGTTCTCATCCATTTTCGTATTGGCATTGTTAGGATTCTTTGACGAGCAACCGCTGTCTTCAGAGTAGGTCACTGTAGTTTTTTTTCTAAAATCATTTAGTGCCCTTATTGTTGTTAAGAAAACGCAGGGATTTGGGGAAGATCAAAGGAATGACTCATTAGTCCCACATCTGTGAAAAGTCCTGTCAATCTCACTGGCCTCTGAAGAGAATTGTTAGTTGGAAGAAAATCACCCTCCCCAGAACACCACACTGGTAGAGGTTCAGAGAAGGAAGTAAACAAAAAGCAGCCCGCCCACTTCCTAGCTAGCCTCTTTGAACATCCTGTCTCTCCCTGCTTTACTAATCCACTTTGATTATATCATTATATTTTAATGGGCACAAGGCTGAATAATCGAGAAGGAAGGAACACTAAGCCGAGCAGGAAAGTCTGGCTATGCACCTGCCCGCAGCTTCCAACACACTTAGACATGGAACAGGGGCATCAAAACTGTCATTTGAGAGAGAGCATTGCTTACAGCTAAGCTGGGTTGTAAAACTGTGGCTTAGATGCACATGTCAGACAGTGAGTTGGACTTAAATTCTTGCAGTTCGTGCCTGTGCCTGCCTAAATCTTCAGGCACATTAAGGAGATTTGCAAATGTCAATGTGTTATTTTGCAATGAGAAGAATCAAGGAGTTCAAAGGCATACAGTATATTTTCTTAACTGTTTGCACCACAGGCCGGGACAACAGGCTAGACATCATGTGACTTTGACATATGCATTATCCTCCTATGCTTTTTTTTTTGTATCTATCTGTTTCCATTGTGGCCTGGCCAGTGAGGCTCCCAACCCATCTTTTGAAGTGTTGGGCAGGAAGTGGAAGGAAACAGTAGCAGTGGAGTAATGGTTAACGTTACACTTTAAGTTTAAATTATTTTGTTTAAGAGATCTATGAGACAAAAATGCCTCTAACATGTAAGCGCCACTTGCCCAAGAATAGATAACTTCTAGAATGCTGGGGGCTGTTCATGTAAGAGAACAAACCCAGTGTTTTCACTTTTGTGGACAAGTGTGGTTGCACCAATTGTATAGGATGTACTTGATCACAGGTAGGTGGGAGGTACGTTGCCAAGAAGTCCATCAGGATGTATGCTTGTTTCTGATTGGACAAAAGTGGTAAGTTCATACCCTTGTGGGGTTTGCCTTTACAAGTCCCTGTCTAGTGTAATTTGGTGGCATACTCTGGGAATCCCAAGTATGGACCTGGCCAAAATCTATGGACCTGGCCAGTATTTAATAAAGCTTGCTTCAAGTTTAGCTCAAAAATTGTGGTAGCGGTCTCATTCTTGCTCCGTGGGGTTAACAGTGGTTGTGGCAGAAATAAACCAAGATCATCCTTAACCTAAATTAAAGACGAAGAATAGCTGCTTTGACCATACCGTGGCCACCTACATTCCCTGTCACTCTGTCTCTCTCTTTTCTTCTCTGTTGTCATTCACACAGTGTGGGGCAAGATAAACACTAAAACCCCACAGAGAAGGTTTCCTCAGCTCTACCCAAAGAACCATCATGATGAGCTTTTTCTAACTTAAAGTAAACCTTCAGGGGATGAGGATGTGGTTCAGTTGGTAGAGAGCCCGCCTAGCACACACCAAGCTCTGAGTTTGTTCCCTAGCTCTGTATAAGCTGGCCATGTTGGCTCAAGCCTGCAATTCCAGCAATCAGGAGGCAAGAGGCAAGAGGATCAACTATCCTTGGTTACATAGCAAGTTCAAGGCCACCCTGGTGCTGCCAGAAACCTTGTCTCACAAATGCAATGAGGAAGGGAGGGAGAGAGGGAGAAAGGAAGGGGGGGGGGGCGGGGGGGGGGGGGGGGGGGGGGGGGGGGGACGACGGAGGGACGGAGGGATGGAGGGAATGCTTAACAAGGCCCAGCTTGTTTAACCAGTAACCACCATCTCAAATCTCACTTCAGTTTGACGTTAAGCTCTGGGAGATTCTGGTGTGCAGTAACGCAGGTGCAGAAGGGCAGTGCATGGAACTGTTCCTAGCCCCAGCTCTGCCAGCAACTGGCTGGGTGACCTCAGAAGGTCAGAGTGCAGATTCCAGGGATTCCAGCCAAACAGCCTCTCTCTGGTTCTGTCTTGAACTTCACAGGTATTTTAATGTCCAGGAGAAATGGAGAGTGTCAAAGCAGCATTATTTCTAAGGTTTAGCAACTGTGTTAGTTCACCAGCCAGCAGCAGAAAATCAGCAATAGCCTGGTCTGGGAAATAAAATCAGTGTAACCGCACGGGTATGTCTCCCAAATTTCATTAAGATGGTTGTTTTTGTTTTTGTTTTTTTTTCCACTTTTTTTGGTTTTTGTAGTTGAGCCTTGCCCAAGAAACAACCACATTAGAGTTTTCAGGTGAATGTTACAGAAATGGCAACTTTAAAAACTTGGTTTGCTGACAGCCCCTGCCCGTTCTTTCCCCACGGTAAGCGACTTTCATTTTAAAAATAAACCTGTTCCAGGACAGTTGACCCGGTCTGTGTCCTCTTATGCGAGTTATTTAATTTAAAAATAGAACCGTCTCAGATTGGTATCAAATACCTATGGCCGTCTATCGTGGAGTGCTGGACAAGAAAGCAGCCCATCTCTGGGGTTACCTTTCCTCCTCCGTGAACTCCTAGAGCCGTGTTTTCAGTGGATAATTTCATTGCACTTAGCTTAAAGTATTTTCATAGGTTATATTTAACTTCTCTAAGGGCCGGGCAATTTTCTAATTTGGGAGGGGAAAAAAAAAAGAGATTGCCACTGGAAAGTAGTTAACGTTTTTAGACTTAAGTAATCACCTGGAGACTGTTTTTAGATCAATCAAATTACTCTTTTATTTGGAACAATTATGGTTTAAAATACGCTCGTAGGCCTTTGGGTATAGTAAAGCCCTTATTACTTCCATGGCTGTGTGTTTCAAGTGCACAGGTGGACAGAAATGAGAGAGGGCAAGACCTAATAAACTCTCCATGCATCAAGCCTAAGTTGTTTGACTTTTGCAACCTTTAACTGGAATTTGGTCTTACGGAGTGAAGATGTGTTTCACATTGTTGGGAATAAAATCATGAGAGAGTCTGTGTTGTTCAACAGCCAAGGCTGTAACTGAAGAGCTTTACAGACTTTTGGAAATGAACTATTATTATTATTATTAATAATAATAATAGTAATTTGGGTTTTTTTTTTTTGAGACAGGGTCTTACTACATAGCTCTGGGTGTCTTGGAACTCACTCTGTAGACCAGGCTGGCCTTGAACTCACAGAGATCCACCTGTCTCTGCCTCCAGAGTGCTGGGATGAAAGGCATGAGGCGTTCCACATGGCTATTTTTTTTCTTTTTAAAATGGTTGGCACTCATCAGTTTCCAGAGAAAGGAATTATGTGATAAGTCAGCTACACTTACTATAGTGGGACTTCAGATGGTGACGTTTTATTACTTCAATAATTCGACACGTTTCATTGATTTCTGGGAATCGGGTGTTCTGTCAGATCTGATTATAGGCAGCCAGATTTGTGGGTTCTTCCTCACAAAAAGTGGTTCTTCCTCAGAGGGACTCTTGTAGAATTTTACTGTGCCATGTTGCCTTAAGAGGGCCTGGGTTTTCTTTTTTTTTTTTCTCTCTCCTTTTCTTTTTTTGTTCAATCAACTTTAAATTGCAATAGAAGCGTTGTGGATATAAACAGATACAGTAAAGTTTGTACTGCAACAGAGAAGTCTAGTCCATTAATCTCCTAAATTTTGCATCAATTTAAAAACGTTTTTATATTTTAAAAATGTTATCAACTTTTTCCACCAACATAGTCTTGCGTTGTGGCCTTGACCAGACACTTTTATGTTTCTCTTATTTTGTACAGTTTAATAATGGACAATTAGTAATGTATTTACATACTCGTATATGAATGGACTAATTTTTTGAAATGTTTTAAATTTTGTAAGTTAGCATACAGTGATGGGCTTCATTATGGTGTTACCATACATATGTACGCCATTGTACTTTATTCTAACCACCCCGACTGCCTTCTCCTACCCTCAGCCCTCTCTTGCTGGTCCCCTTCCATCTGCCAAACAATGCCCCATTCTGTCCCATTGTGTGTGAATTCGTGGCCATCTCTTTCCCTTCTCCCCATCCCTGAAGGTCGGTCGGTCTCTCTCTCTCTCTCTCTCTCTCTCTCTCTCTCTCTCTCTCACACACACACACACACACACAGAGTCTCTCTATCACACACACACACACACACACACACACACACACACACACACTGTCTCTCACGTACACACATGGTCTCTCTTTCTCATATATACACTGTCTCTGTCACATACATATACTCTGTCACACACATTCTCTCACATAGACATGGTGTCTCTTATACACATATGTACTCTCTCTCTCTACACACACACACACACACACACACACACCTAGTTTCTTTATATGGGAGAAAACGTGAAATTTGTCCCTGAATGAACAGAATAAAGTTGAGGCTTATCCCCTCCCCCATCCTAGTTTAAAGATGTGTATTGTGAAAGAATACCCTCATCAAGGTGAATTCTTTTAATTGGTCATTAAAGCATTTGTGTTCCTCCACTCTGCTCAATCAAGGTAAATAAAAGAACATAGCTATTAGCTTCCTTTTGCTAGGGTTCCCTGATAGCGTAGCTTAGTGTGGGCAGTTTTGCAATGCTAGAATAAATGTTTTTAAAAGTCTCTTTTATGGAAGCCTTCAAAAGGCAACTAATAACAGAAAATGGGACAGCAGTGCCAGCCTGAAGAGAAAATAAATCCCATCCTGAGGTTTGCACTGATGCCCTACTTGGGGAAAATGCTTCTGCACAAGGGACTCAAAGGATTGATGCAGCTAGGAACCTGGAACAAAATGCCTTGTTTGTGGATTACCTTATCAGCTTCCTCAGAAGCCCTCTGCTTTCCGTTTTTTTTTGTTTGTTTGTTTGTTTGTTTTTTTTCTCTCATACCCTATACTCAGGACCTACTTATAAGCAAAAGCTTTTCTTGGAAGGGAAGGCGTTGAATGAAAATGTCAGAACTGGGGGCTGAAGAAAGGACTCAGCAGTTAAGAGCACTGACTGTTCTTCCAGAGGACCAGGGTTCAATTTCCAGCACCCTCCTGGTGGCTCACAACCTGTAATAACCGAAGTTCTAGGGGATCTGGCGCCCTCTTCTGGCCCCCTTACGCACTGCATGCATGTAGCACACAGACATACATTCAGGTAAACATTCATACAAACTGACTTTTTAAACAAAATTTTTTAATGTTGAAACTCTACTACCGTAAAATGACAGGTAGGTGGTCTATGTCTGTGGCCTTCCTCGTGAAGAATGGAATATTTAGACGGGATATTTAGACTTGAATCTGCCGGCATGGACAGTTCAGCTTATGGAGAATTCATCCAGAGCACTAACTTCCTATTTTCTCCCCCAGAGCATAGTACAGATAGGCCCAGGTTCACCCCACTGCAGTCAGAGATTGAACAACACAGAAAGATACTACCAGTCCCCAGACCGCCCTGTCCTGAAGATGAGCAAGCTTTGAATCAGTGAAGAACTTGAAGGATCCATCCTACTGTGTTATGTTTTTTTGTTTGTTTACCTTGTATTGCACCGTGAAAAGAATGTTCCAGAACAGCAGCCAAAAACAGGAGGGACAGGTTAGCAGCTGCTCAAAGCTGAAGGAACCCCAAGGATGTGGAGGGGCAGGCCAACAGCCATCAGTACTCCACACCAGCTTTTGAGTGGAGCATCGATGTCTCTAGTGAGCTGGCAGCCTCATGCCGCAGCACGGCCATTGGATCGGAGCCACGGTGTATAGGGTCCGCATGGGTTACTGCTGTGGGTGTTTGTGTCCCTGATGGCCGTGACAAAGCCCCCTCAATCTTCCCTCATCCTCACTCTTTTTTCTTTTTTTTTTATTACGAAAAATTTTTCATTCATTTTACATACCAATCACAGATCCTCCTCTTCCCTTCTACCGCCCCTCTAGCCTCCCCTCCCCCAACCCAGCCCCCATTTCCTCCTACAAGAAGGTAAGGCCTCCCAGGGGGAGTCAGCAGAGTCCGGTACATTCAGTAGAGGCAGGCCCAAGCCCCTCCCCCTGCCTCAAGGCTGTGTGAGGTGTCCCACCATGGGGAGTGGGCTCCCAAAAGCCTGCTCATGCGCCAGGGAGAAAAGTCATGCTCATTCTTTTTTAGGGGGCTGGTGTTTGAGGAGTCAAGGTTGTTAAATGGAGATACCACCGTGCTTGAAATAATAGGTGAGAAAATGACCGTTTCAGCACAAATAGGTGAACTTCTTGGTTTGGTATTTTAGCATCATTCCTCCAGTATTGCGTAGTTCCGTGCGTCTCACTGAACATTAGCCTTCTGAGTCTCCTTTATTCCTAAGTCTGTGCTCACATAGTTAAAATCCACTCCTCCAAGCCGCTCTCCTCTCCTCCCTCTCACCTTGTCCCTCTCTTCCTATCTTATACTTGTTTCCAAAATGTCTGCTCAAGGGATCTGCTTCCATCTTTGTGGTGGCTCCGTAGCACCCAGAACCTTAGTCTTCCCAAAAAAAGAATGTATCAGGCACACTTGGAAAGATGCCGAAGTGACCACACCCTACAGTCACTCCGCTGTGTTCAGAGGTGGGATGTCTCAGGGACTTTCCAACTAGCTGTGAAGTCTACCCGGAAACCTCTCAAAACCCTGGCGGCCACAGAGCAGGAGTGTGAGCCTGGTGTGTGCTTGGGGCAGCAGTGGAGTCTGTAATGTGGCCGGAGCCCTGCATTGCCCTGAGGACTGTCCAAGGGGCACAGGGTGTCCCTGTCACAGAGAGAGCCAGTAGCTGAGCCCTTAGGATTTCTTGACTATCCCGGAGGGCTTATTTTCTGTGGATTGGTTTGCAGTATTCGTGGAAGGACACCAAAGGTTGGAATGTGGTAATGGCAATTTAGGAATGGGGCTTTGGATAGGCAATTTGTGAATCTTTTTTTTTTTTTTTTTTT